>JAZGTJ010020113.1:0-10561 GCA_036877575.1 Botia almorhae | reverse complement strand
GCAGTAAATCAGGCTGCAGGAATGTGATCTGTGTGACCTATATGTACAACTAGTACAGGTTAATGTGAGTTAAACATTCACTAACTAGAACATTGAGTCACTCGAAATATGTGGAAAAGAAAGATTTAGAAGCCAAATGGCTTGTAGCATGAACATATATGAAGCCAGAGAGGTCAGACTGAAATGACTGTGTTACAGCACATACTCACTGTTAAAGCATTTATATTGTGTATTTGTGTGTGAGGCTGGTGTATTTGTGTGTGTGAGGACAGTGTATTTGTGAGTGTGTAGATAATGTATTCATGTGTAAATACAGTGTATTTGTGTGTGTGAGGACAGTGTATTTGTGTGTGTGTGGACAGTGTATTTGTGTGTGTGAGGACAGTGTATTTGTGTGTGTGTGGACAGTGTATTTGTGTGTGTGTGGACAGTTAAACTCTAACTGTGGCGGTTGACTGTGGCTTTGAACTGGTTCTCGTTTCAGGAGACGTGGGGCTCTTCTGCAGTGGATTATTTACTCCTGTTCTCTCCTTCACTCTGACATCATGTCCATTGCACTGAAGCAAGTCTTTACCAAAGACAAGACGTTTCGACCCAAGCGTAAGTTTGAGCCGGGCACACAGCGCTTCGAGCTGCACAAACGGGCACAAGCGTCGCTGAACTCAGGCGTGGATCTGAAAGCGGCCGTCCGTCTGCCCCAGGGCGACGATCTGAACGACTGGGTGGCTGTACACGTGGTGGACTTCTTTAACCGGATCAACCTCATTTACGGCACTGTGTGTGAGTTCTGTACGGAGAAGAGCTGTCCGGTGATGTCCGGCGGACCACGATACGAGTACCGATGGCAAGATGAACACAAGTACAAAAAGCCCACGGCTCTACCCGCCCCACAATACATGAACCTGCTCATGGACTGGATAGAGATTCAGATCAACAACGAAGACATTTTCCCCACCAGCATAGGTGAGTCATTGAAACCCAATTGATTGATTGATTATTATTTGATTGATTTATCAAAACCAGCTGTTTAAGTTAGTCCGACATACCCGGCCATTTGACTTCAACCGTTTAAAACAGTTTGTGACTTAATCTAACCGAGAAATGGCCACTTAGACAGAAAGAGGCCATCAAAAGTGACTCATCTCAGTTCAGACTGGTTTAGGATCGTCTATTTGAAATAGATTATAGCACAACAGTAACCGGCTGTGAGTCACTTTGGATAAAAGCATCTGCTAAATGCCTAGATAAAAGAAATTAGTTCATAAAGCACTGCAGTTCTCACAGATGTCTGTACAGAAAACTGTGTGTGTGTTTACTTAATTACATGTAGGGGATAAATGTGTACCCAAAAGTCATAAAAACTTGACAAATTTGAACAAATCCTCCTTCTGGGGATGTTTAAAAAAAACATAAAAATACAGCAAATAAAGTTCTTTAAATTGTAAAGATGCAGAGTGAATTTTAACCCTGTGGAGACGTTTTATATGTTCCCCTGAGGAAACGAGCTTATAAATCATACAGAATGATCTGTTTTGAAAATCTAAAATAGCAGAATGTTTTCTGTGAGGGTTTGGTTTAGTGTAGAGAGATAGAATATACAGTTTGAGTATAAAAACCATTATGTCTATGAAAACCCAACGTGTGTGTGTGTGTGTGTGTGTGTGTGAGAGAGAGAGCTGTCAGTGATTCTGTAACGTCAGTCCTGACAGCATGAGGACGGGAGCTTCTGGTTCACAGGAAACACGATCACCTTCATGCGGTCAATAATTCAAGGCTATTAGATGCCCTGGAGGCATCTTCCTCGTACCATAAGCCGTCTGTAACCGAAGCTCATGAAATACAGCCGCTCTCTCATTTTCATTTCTCTTCTGGTTTTCAGGTCCTCTCAGAGAGAGGTTCATTATTCTCCCGGTCTCTTCACAACCCAACAGAAAAAAAGTGATTAGCATAACAAAAATGTTTCTTGAGTAAATCCTGTCTTTAAATCAGCATTTGTAGATAGATTACAAAAGGACCTGCTTTTCCATACCGTCAGTACAACAATTTTAGACGTTCTTATACATTTAATATGTTTACGCGTCTGGCAAACACTTTAAATGTCATATACTGTGTATTCAGTGTATACATTTAGTCAATTTGTGTTGTTCCTGGAAATTAACCCGTGAGATTTTTAGTATTATACTTTATCATTTCAGCTACAGAACTAATCGTATTTATTTCTTATTATTGGAACTTTCTCTAGTGTGAAGGTTTCAGGTAACAGATGTGTTAAAAGTTTCAGTTCAGTTTGTGATTTCAACTCTGCGTGTCAGGATGTGTTTGTGAAGCCTCTAACGGTCTCAGTGTCGGGTGTGTCTGATGTGCCCCGGGCTGTAGGGTGTGTTTGAGCTGATGGAGAGCCATTGTGGTAGCTATGGTACATAACATAAAGTAAAACATTCTACTAACGTTACTGCAAGATCTTTTTGATAACTTCGAGAGAACTTTGAAAGAACATTAGCCAACTTCACCAGCCCCCCCGTGAAGGTTTATGGAGCTTTTGGGGTAGAGTATTCACAGTATCGTGAGCAGATTAAAGGCTGTGTTGATTCTCACTCATGACCTACAGCAGCACAAATCCCTGCGTCTGTCTGATCATGTGACTGAAAGCATAAACAAGTCGACAGCTCGGCTTATCCTGCAAAACACAGCCTGTGATTGGTAGCTCTTATTAATAAGATGTTTAGCTGCGTTCCATTCTGAATTATTTAAATCTGTTAGTCTTGCATACAGTTGGGCCTAGAAGAGAACACATTTAGAAATATGTGTTTTTATATTTTAAAACCTAGATTTTTGAACAATGTAAAACTGGAAAGTTTTGATGTGAATTAAAAAATATTTAAAGCTGCAGTCCGTAACTTACTGGGTTAAACTGAACAAAAATCAGTTACGTATTTGAAGGAATCGCTTAACCCCCATTTGCAACAGTAAGCTTATAATAATAGTTTATAATTTGAGGCGTCGGGTCCGATTCGCAGGAAATGTCAGTTTGACTTCAACATACATAAAGTACGTAAAGTAACCTGCAGTTTTCTGTTTCAAACAGAGATGGCGGTAGAGAGGTGAATGTGTCAGATTGCAGCTTTATATATAATGAACACTGACCGTGCTGAGTAGCTTATTCTTTGTTTCTGTGAATATATAAATGTATTGTGAAGTCTTTACTGTATTAGCACAATGTGCTGGGGTGTGAATGCTGGTTGACTGAACCATTTGAACAAAAGAAGCGTTTCATTCGGTCATGAGAAAACATAATAAGCTTTTGTTGGGAGACAGTTTAACTAATTCTGTGTCTGTCACACACACAAAAACTGTCACTCATGAACTTTTGTGCATCACCCACATAAATGAACTTAATAAACCAGAAACACACAAATATGCACGTTTGTCGTATGAATAACCATTCAGTGTTGCTCTGTTGTGTTCCCACGAAGCCTGAGACAAATACAAATGCGTTTTTTTAATGTTCTCTGACTTTTTGGTCTGAAGGCTCAAATGTTTACAATTAGTTTTGCTGACCACAATATAGTTGTGCCAGTATTAACCGATAGGAACCCAGACCAAGGAAAATTATTAAAGGGGAAATAAAACAGGTCAAACCACTCAGAACTCAATTTTGAAAGTATTTTTTAAATATAACCTTCCTAGTTAACATATCTGTACGTTTGAACTGGGATCTATAAATTATAATCTATAAATTATTATCTGTAAATTATAAAATGTAATCTGCGAGTTATAAGATGTAATCTATGAGTTATAAAATGTAATCTATGAGTTATAAAATGTAATCTATGAGTTATAAAATGTAATCTATGAGTTATAAACTGTAATCTATGAGTTGAGCTGTGATCTGTAAATTGCATGAATATCAGAGTGAGGTTTCAGCTTTTCTCGTGAACGAGCAGTGACGATATTTCATTCTTACCATTCTTACTCAATATTCATCCAACCGGATTTTCATTAAACCCACAATTTTTTGCACTTTTTTTGTTTACAAATAAATGACAATCAGTTATGGAGCAAGTCGATGACAGATAATAATTTGAGCTGTCGGGTCGGATTTTGTTCGTCTGTAAACAAAGATCCAGCTGCTATATCACATGTGCGGGTACTGTGGATGATTTAAATTAATTTAAACCTGTCATCCACGTTAGAAAAATAACTTCTGCAATTTTCTGTTTCAAACAGAGGTGGCAGTAGAGAGGTAAAGTAAGTCACGTGTTTGGAACAACACATAGACCAGTAAATAATGCACAGAACTGTCATGTTTGGATGAGCTCATTTTGTAAATCGTTATCTTTCTGTTTCTCACACGTTCTTCATGTGTCTTTCAGGAATTCCTTTCCCCAAGAACTTCATCCAGATCTGCAGGAAGATTATGTGTCGGCTTTTCCGTGTGTTTGTGCACGTCTACATCCATCATTTCGACCGGATTCTCCAGATGGCAGCCGAGGCCCACGTGAACACCTGCTACAAGCACTTTTACTACTTCACCACTGAATTCAATCTTGTAGACCGCAAGGAGCTCGAGCCGCTGGTGAGAAGCGCATGAGACACACATAAACCCATTACAGTACAACTGAACAAATGTAACTTATGAGGAGAGACGCAACAGCATCATACAAAAGTACCTGAATATAAGACCAAAGACAAGAGCAAAAACATTCATTTAACAATATGTCATTTCTGGTTTCATATGTAAAGTATAACAGTAAATAATCCACCATTAGTTTATAAACATAAGTTTTTTTTATCTTCTTTTATCTATATTAGGCATATGCTCCTAAATATAAAGGTTCTTAAGAGTGTGTTCCTCCCAAAATGAGGAACTTCTGTAATCATTTACTCACCTCATGTTGAAAGTCATGTGGGTGTGGAACAGCATGAGGTTGACTGAAAGATTTTTATTTATGGGTGAACTAACACCTTAATCCCACTGATATAGCAGTCAGTAGGGTCGCACAATTCCAGGAATTTTGAAAACTTCATGGGAATGTTCAGAAATCTATGGGGATTGTGGGACACAGTTAAAGACAAGTCAAGAAAGCAAATATGTCTATGTTTGTATATGATACAGTTTGTAAAAATTTCCCAACATTTCCAATTAATTCCCATAATATTCTAACTTGGAATATTTCCAAAATTCCCCAGCTTTGCAACCCCAGCAGCCCGTCATATGACGTATATGTGTTTTTCAGAAAGACATGACAGCAAGAATGGGATTGTAGGTTTGGACAGCTTGACCTTTTCCAAACCCTGAGAGGATTTTCCAAGGAGGTGAGGTCATCACCAGGGAGATTCCAAAGCCTTATGACATCATCACTGATGGAAGGATCAGAAACAGACTAATGCTTTATTTAACGTCATACAACAGCGCCATCTAGTGGTGTGGTGTGTCTCACACACAATCCAGGAGGCTGTCGGTACACACATCAGATCTTTAGTAAATTTGGTTTGAAATGTCAGGTGTGTGTATAGTGAATTCAGACCACTTTCATTTTACATTGCAGTGACATTCAGATTTACTCAGTTGATCATTTGAAGCTGCTGTGGATTCGGCTGTATTTCTGATACACACTTACAATGACAGAAACTCCATGATCAGTTCAGAAACGTTCAAGAATCAATATATGAGAGTTTAAGTGTATGTTCATGTTTTGAAATACTTTAAAAACATCCTGTTAACAATCTGTACACTGTTGTTTCTCTGGTCTGTGAACATCATGTCCTTGTTTTACACTCGCATGTTGTCTATGTTGTTTCATACTTTTAAGGGTCCTGTGCATTTCTCAACAAAACCAATAAAGAATATTTTAATAGTTGTAACTGCATCGCGTCCTCATTTATGAGGAAAAAATCTTTATAAATTCCTAGTCACCAGAAGAATGGACTTTAATTCTTTGCCCCTGTTTTGTCGTCTCAGCAGGATCTGGAGTTTTTAAAGCAACATCTCAGAATTTAAGCTCTTTATCAGTTACTCACCCTGATTACACGATGTCTGTAATTCAGCTCCAGTGAAACGCGAGTGTCGCTTTAACGCGCAGCTTAATGCTGCGTGAGATCTCTGATCCGGATTAAGATGCAGGTTTACACACAAACCTTGAGAGGTTAGAGGGATGTTTCGGATTTGTTTAATCTTAGATTTGTCACCTAAGTCATATAAAACCGAATAAAGTTCTTCTTGAGCGAGTGTTCTTGTGGATAAAACGACATCCCAGCGTCCCGACACCAAAACATTTGCTTTGGACGGTCTTCCTTCATAATGAAACAAAGATTGGTTTCCATGTGCCTGTGAGTGACCTGGCGGAGTCCCCGTTACCCGACATGGGGGAGAAATCCGCCTCGCCCGGGCCGCCGCTGTGTGTGCAGATTCTGTCCGCGGCTGCGCTTGTGTGTTTCGGCCTCTACTGCATCGTGAAAGGCGTTTCATTCAGTCTGTTCAACTGGTGGTACATCCTCGGTGCGGCGTGTTTGCTGGCTACAGCCTTCGCCGGTTTCCGCGTCTATGAGGTGTGTGTTATCATGGCGAAGAGAGAGACTGCGGAGGGACAGACCCAGCCGTGATGAGACGCGCTGCCCCGGACGGAAGATTTCAGGAGTGCATCAGTTCAGCTCTGAAAGAAGAACGCATCTGTCTGAAACTCAACGCAATTGTTAAAACTTGTTTTTGTCGCTTGCAATTTGGTGTAAAGAAGATAAATTGGTAGAGGTAAAATGACAGCAAAATGATGTCGTTTATGAATATTGAAATTGCTCAGTGTACAATACGAGCAAGCGTGCCACTAAGTAAAGTGGTCTGAATATATTTGCATAAATATATATTTTCTGTGGAAGGCTGCAGGGCCATAAAATGTTCATCCAATCATTGCATCCGGTCCGAATGCAATAATTTGATGTCCTTCTTGCCTGTCAGACTGGTTTGGAGAGCGGTCTGAAGAGAGGGTGGGATGTTGTTTTATGTTTTCAACGCTAGCCTGCTATTGCTAGCTTTTGCGAAATTTCTTGCTACCTTTAACTTGAAATGTCAGACAACTGTGTTTTAAATGTCTGTGTTTAGAATATGTAAATGCTTTAACAATAAATCAGAATGTCAATTTTTCAAGAGGAACGCTTCATAGATCATAACCAGAGAACTGCAAAATTGTTTAATGGCTGCTGAAAAATATTTACAGGTTATAATTTTCTCAATGGCAGTAAGGTGGACAAGAACCTTTTACTGCACAAAAGTGTGTGCACCTTGGGGATCACAGGATTTCATATCTGTAGTTAGTACTGATACATTGCATCAGTGTTTATAAATGAATAGCATAAAAAACGTGGCTTTTACACAAGTTTAATTGGGCTCAAAGCTGCGAGATACGAGTGCTTTAACAGTGCAGTAAGTACATTCAGAAACAGTTTTCAGCACGAGTCTCAGAATCCAACAACAGTATAAACAGAACTACACATCTACACACACACACAACACACATTCACTGATAGCTGAAATACACAATATGTGTAAAACCATTCTGTGAGTCCCGGTTCGAGGTTCTGTACAGCTACACCAGCATATTGCTCTGCTCGGGGCTTGGAAATGACCGCGCGTCAGCCAGCTTCTTCTGCAGAGCAGTCGATGCCTGCGTACGTGAATTTCTCATAGAGGGTTGTGTTGACGTACGTCTGAAGCGAATGAGAGAGAGATGAAATGATGGTTTGACTCACGTCAGCAGGAAAATGGCGTCTGTCATATGTGATAGATGTGATACCTTTCTCTCCTCCAGCATACGATTGAGTGACATCAGAATCTGAGCGAATGACGGTCTTTCATATGGCTTCTCTTTCCAGCACTGTTTCATCAGCTCATACCTGCAGAGAGAGAGATAGAGAGAGAGGGATGGAAAGAGACAGAGGGCGAGAGAGAGACAGTAAGGACGAGAGAGAAGGAGAGAGAGAGAGAGACTTGGGTTCAATGTATCTGTTTAATTTCTCTCTCTCTCTTTTGCTCAGTTGCATGTATAGGCAGGTCACACTTACACCTCATCATCACAGTTCAGGGGTTTCTCCAGCCGATAGCCTTGGGGAAGCTTCTCATACAGCTCAGCGCATGTCATGCCGCAGTACGGTGTCCCACCTGCCAATCAGAAGCCATTGAATCACCTCTCTAATGAATATTCACATCACTGATCAACACATGGTGACCAACACATGACACAGACCTAAACTCACCACCTCCCATAGCAACACACCGTACGACCATCTGCTCAGAGACACACAACACAGACCACCATCATTCACAGCGGGAACATTTACTGCACACGCACAACAGCTGAAGATGAAAAGATTCTTACACATCACTGTTGGTCGTATAAACGCTGTAGTTCAGCGATTCGATGGCCATCCACCTGACAGGCAGACGGCCCTGGAGAAAGACACACATGTGTTATATGTGTGTTATATGTGTGTTACATGTGTGTGTTATTGTAGTGATGGAAATAACTGCAGAAGTTTGTGTGGTTACCATGGTTTTCTTCACGTAAACCTCTTGACCTCTGGACAGCCCAAAATCTGCAATCTTGGCCACAAAGTTTTCTCCCACCAGGATGTTTCTGGCGGCTAAATCTCGGTGAATAAACTGCAACATAAAAATGTTTAATGTGAAAGTCCATCGGCCCGGTGTTAGTGTAAACTGGTAATGATTTAAGTAATAATGGTAATGATGTTACTGACACTTTTATCATTTAAGTGACCCTGACAACCACGAGCCAATCACAACCAACAATGACCAATTACAACCAAGTATTCTAGACAATGTTAAAAACATTTGAAGGAGCACAAAAAATTAATCAGAACACAAAAATGCACAAAAAATTGATCAAAACACAAAAATGCATTTTGAAAATGCAGAAAATAAAATAAAAGCAAAGATGTTCTTATTGATACATTAAAAAACAGCACAGACAGAACGCAAGAAATCAAAGAACACAAATCTTAAAGTCACTATGAAACAAACGATGCAACAGTCTTTTCTTCCATATGGTGACACATATCTGAGTGAAACAGCACCTGGAATGAGAGAAAAAATATTGGGCGGGACTTGATTTTATCTTTGGGAATTGATTGGATTGTTGGAAGGTGGAGGGATAGAAACTGCCTGGTCATTGGACAGTCAATATAGTCCCGCCCTCGAGGAGAAACATTCATAATAAACACTGCGATATTCCATAAAAAATATGATTAGCAAGTTTTTATTTCACTAAATTGATCGTTTGTAATGTGTATCGTTGTTTAGTGCGCTCACCTGTTTCTGGCTCAGGTAGTCCATGCCACGGGCCACATCTGCAGCAAAGTGCAGCAACTGTTGCGACGAGAGGGTGGACGCAGTGCTGTTGGCGATGGCGAAGGCCGGATCGGTCTCCAACACTCGACTCTTACGGAGGAAGTCCAGCAGGTTTCCATGAGGAGCAAATTCAATGGCCAGATACAGATAACCTGCAGCAGAAATGAAGGGTGGAGATTAAAGAAGAGGACAGAGTTTGTGATCTCTGAAGGTCTCTGGAGGTTTCTGGAGGTTTCTGGAGCACACCTCTGTGTTCACATGCTCCCAGAAGGTTGATGATGTTTGGATGATGACCTAGTTTACACAAGACCTCGAGTTCCCCAGCGAAGTCTCGATGGTCGTCCTTAGAGGCGTATTCTGATGACAAGACAGAGAATGAGCCATGAAGACAGACTGCTGAGCCCACTAACATTTCCATAACGTTTCCATTAGGTAACAAAAATGTTAAAAAACGTTATTTTGAAAGTTCTAGAAGATTGTTAGATGTTGTATTAACATTATTAAAGTATTTTTAATTCTGTAACGTTTATAATGTTTTACACTAACCACTTAAGATTGTTAAAAAAAAGTTCTACCAACGTTACTGCAAGAATGCTTTTGGAGAACTTAACTTGAGAGAATGTTAGCCAATGTTCTAAGAATGTTCCCTGTTAGCTGGAAAAGTACATTTTATTCTTTTCTGTCACCTTTCATTCTCTTAATGGCCGCGTCCATTCTCATCCCGTCCTTCTTAATTCGGGCTTTCAGCACCTGTCCGAAGTTCCCCTCTCCAATCACATCCTGGAACTTTATATCACTCCACTCCAGGGTGGGATAGGCCACAGACTGACCCGGGTTCTGTGCTTTCTTCTGCATGTTCAGAGATACAGAACTGAACTGGACCACGGGTTCCTCTCTCTGTGAACACATGAAGGCGGCTTATAGAATCAATAGAGAAACCCAGAATCAAATGTAGTGTTTATGTGGAAGACAGCACAAAATTCAAATACAAGACACACACACACACACACACACACACACACGGTCTCACCACTATGTTGTGGAATGCCTGCACCATGCGTCTCTGGTAGGCGGCTCTCTTGAGCTGCAGTACAATGCAGAAGGCCAGCAGTATTGTGATGCAGGTCATACCTGCTGAGCCCAGTATTGCGTAGAAGAGCATGTTTCCCTGACGTCCAAAACCAAACAGCTCTGAAACACAAA
>JAZGTJ010020112.1:0-10561 GCA_036877575.1 Botia almorhae | reverse complement strand
CGTCTCTGGTATGCTGTAGTCTTTATTTTCACAGCTGTCCTTCAGATTTTCAACTTTTGTCCCTTTATCCTGAAAATTTGGCTTTTATTTTATTGATTGACGGGAAAAATCCAATTGTACGGTAAGTGTGTCCTCGTTAGGGCACCGAGAGAGTTTTTCCACGGACGGGTTTATTGTTTTTCACTTTTAAACTTTTTGTTAAAGGTAAGGTGTGTAATTTCTGTGCTTCTAGCATCACCAGATGGAATCGCAAAAATAATCGCTCATTCCTAGAGCGATTGATTGAGCCAGGGCTGCTGTGTTTGTCTGGCCGGGATGGTCAAACAAACAATATTTGATAGTGCCACAGAACCAAAGTGTTGCGATTCCGTTTGTAATTCAGTTGAATGAGAAAGGCTTTCTCATTTATCGATTTTATATATTGATTAGGAGACACGTACTAAACCGCTAGTCAGCAATAATTAGTGAATTGATTTTCAACATTTAAATAATCCACAGAGGTGCGTCTATAAATCACTTTAGTCTGCGTGTTTGTGTATCGCCTGTAGTACTTTACATATACATTTTTTGCCATTGTTGAGATGCTAATTTAAACGTTAGCTAATTTGTTCTCTAAGATCTTGTGCTTTTAAAAAAGGAACAAAATTAATCCTTTGAGCATTTTAGCACTAATAGAAAGATTTTCAATTTTTAACTAATGAGACTCATAGCACATTGCCAGTTTTTTGCGTCTTTAATGTTTCTCAAAGAACAATTGTTCAAGGCTCTGTTTACATAAGGCCTAAAGTGAAATCAAGATTATAGCAACGTTTGTAAAGCTAATTTGAGCAGAAATAGCGAATACTCAAAGTGCATTTCAGATGTGGATTAATTAGCTCTGATCTCGAACCGTTTCTCACTGGAGATCTCCAGCACAGCGGGATTCAAAGACTTTATCTATGTCAAAATCATTCAGCATCCTCTGATTTCCATCAGAAAACTGAATATGGACATCAGAAGACCCGTCACGAGCTTAAAATGAGCTCGTAACAGGTTCGGAATGCTCCCGGAGAGGGAGAACATAAGAGGGACATCCTGAATTAGATCTAATAGAAAATGCAATAAAAAATAAAGTACAAAACCAATGAAAAATATATCCTGCTGGGTTGCCATAGTAACACTCTGATTGTCAGGATGCGGGCAGTCGAAAGCGTGTTGTTGTGTGTGTCTTTTAGACTTCAGTGCCTGTCCATTTATAGAGTGACGTTGTCTGTGTACGTTCTTGTTTGTGAAAGTGTGAAGTTGGAGATATAGAAGAAAAGACACAGGAAATGTGTGTGTGCAGGCAGGAAAGATGTGTTTGAACTCCCTGATGTGACGTTTCCTAAAGCGTCCCATGGGTGTCATTATACACACAAAGGCGAGACACTCTTTAAACACACTTCTCGTGCGCTCGGATACAGTCTTAATTATGAGTCCATCAAATCTGCTCCCCGCAGACAGCGCGCACGCACACACACACACACATATAGAACATTCTCACATAATTGCATAGAACTGACAGTTCTCAGTGTCTCTGTAATTCACGTGGAGTTTGCAAGATGATTAGTTGCGTATTTATTTTACATATTTATCAACACATGTAAAGTTTGTCACTTTGACAAGCACTTCACAACTTTTGTTTGGCTGTAAAGTCATCAAGAAATGCAAATAACAACAGCACCAAATTTCAGATTGATATTGTTATAATTATCTGATTTATTCTGGTTTCATGTATAATTACGAGCGAACAATTTTACAGTGCGGTTTTCAGTAAGACCAGGGTCGTGCTTTAAGGATGCCTAAATTTTTGTTTCTTGTTAATTTTCGGAATATATTTTGGATTGGTGGTAATTGCTGCTTGTATGTTCTAGTATGCATATAAACTAACGTCGCAAGGGTAAACACCAAGACACACCCTCGATCTTAAAACACGACCAATTAGCTGCCCCTTATTGGAAGTGCATAAACACTTACATTCTGTGATTTTAATGACCTTTTTATTTATTTATTTGTTTGTTTGTTTGTTTGTTTTTGCAGTTCAGCATCGAGTGGCTAGATGTTTTCCGTGTCATGTTCACCTTCGTTTTCATAGCATGTACATCTTTATTTATTTCTTTATTTTTGTTAATGGCTTTGATTCGTGCCGCACAAACCCAAAACGTCCCCGCATGTGAATCAACAATCCCGCTGAAACAATTCCGAGATTTCTGGCGGCGTTCCAGGTCGAGAGATGTGTGCACAATCCGTACACCGCTTGTGTGTGTGTGTGTGTGTGTGTGTTTACTCCCGATGATGTTTTTAAGTGCTGTCTCTGTAAAACGAGAGCAGCAGATGGATTTGGCAGATCCTGTGGCACTGTGATCAGCTCTCAGGTCCCCATCGACACAGACAAAACACAAAACTACCCCCTCCTTCCCCTTTTGTTAAGCATGGCTGACTCGTAATGCTTTCCCCCCCGTTTATTTAGCCTTGATAATTGCAGTAGATAAGAGAAATGCTGTCGGTCTGAAAGCTCATCCTTAGATTTTACAGATTCAGTGCCATGTGCTGGAGCTTGCCATCTAAACATATGCTATAAGGGAAACCGGGGCTGGTTGTCACACTTTGGTAAATATTTCTCAGTTTAGGTTCATTTTTGAGTCTTGGCACCAGTTTCATCATTATTGCTCAGAATGAGGATTTATTTTCATTTAACTTGTTGACCCATTATATGGGGTAAGATGGAACCCTCCTTTAGGCTTTTCAGCAAAATTGCACTAATTGTAATGTGTGAGAACTTGCGCCGGCATGGCGTGTATAAAAACATTCTTTATATCTTCGATATATACTGGATTCTTGCCTGGAATGAATGCCAGTGTGATTTTATTTTGTTCAGATGTTTATCTGTCAGCTGTAGCATAATTTATAATGATTTCTGACTTTTTGAACCAGCTGTTTATAATCTGCATATAAAACAACTCCCCTCTGACCAACAATATGTTTGTAATTTAATGCATTGCTTTATTATTGCCATTATGATTGTTTATTAGTACATGTGTTCATATAAGTCGTATGTGTACAAATATACTGTTAGTTTAGTGTTCTGTGTTATTTAGTTCATAATTTAGGTTAATGATTTCACATTAAAGTTGTAAATGTGATGATGCATGCAAATTCATTAAAGCTGCACTAATGAAGTATTAATTATAAACAGCGCTGTGTTTCATACACTCTCACATGAGATTTCTGCTTTTGGCCATGTTTCTTTATTAGCTGTAAACAAGCAGTATTTAAATCCCATATTTTCTATATACATATACGCGAAGACTGATCTGGGATCAGATTTTTCCCGGTCTACAGACAGCAAATGTCAGTTATAAAACTGGTCCTGGACCAGCGCACATGTCCTGACACACTGTAGGAACACTGACCCATATCTCACACTCCACTGTGCCAGTCTGACAGCGCTCCTCTATGGTGCGTTAACAGCGCTGTTAAAACTCTTCAGCTGTCAATCAAAGCCAGTGATTGACAGCTAAGTGCTATGTTCACTCATTAGTCACTTGGCTATCTAATGCTTACTTCATATTGAATACAATCTCAAGCACTAACTTCCCCGCTCACATATGCACAGGATAAGTGACTTTATGTGTGCTGCTGACAGGTCATTGGCAGCCTCCCCTCTCGTCCAATCACATTAGAATATCAGGCTGTTAGCAGATGCCACTGATTTTGCAAATATGAAGCTCACAGTTACAGTGAGTTGAAGAGGCTGTAACACGAACAGGAATTTCAACACTTATAAAATGTCTTTCAGTAAAGAGACGATTTATTTTAATCAATTAATGTTTTTGGTAACACTCAAAGGCCTGTATGATGCATTATAGAGCTGTTTTTGAAACTAATTCGTCTTTATTTTGAAAACAAAACAAAAATCCATTAATGATGCATACTATCTAAAGTACGTACTATACCAGTATTCAACACAATATCTTTACCTGTATTTGCAATGGTATGTTTATAATAATGGTGTATAATTTGAGGAAGATGAAAATCAGGAAGATGAACCGGCGACGGTTTAACATTTGGAATTAAGATAGATGGCGCCCGTAAGTGACCTGCAACAGAGATGGCGGTAGTGAGACAAAAGTTACGGATTCCAGCTGCAATGTATAAAAAGGCATTGATAATGTCATTATAATATACAACCAAACTTCTGGTTTATGAATAGAAATAGATTGCACACTTTGTATATATAAATGAAATATATATATATATATGTTTAAAGTTATTTGCATTTGAATGAGGTTTTAAACGTGTCTTTATAGACTAAGTAGATTGTATGTCATGTTACAGTAATTGCAGGCTGAAAAGGGCTCATATATTCTGATGAGTCCTTGTTCTAGCAAAGCTTGTCTTCAGACTCTTTTATATCTTGTTTATTATACTGATATTTATCGTCTGGCAGTGGGTTGCTCTTGGTGTGTGTGTGTGCTTGCGCGCGAGAGACAGCCTGTGTTGCGTGTTCTGCTTAGTCAGCTAGTTTTAAAGACCCATTTCAGTTTAACTCACCTAGAGAGCAGCTTCAAGGACAAAACAGCCTGATTTCCATCAGAATCTGTCACCGTTAGCGTGTTAGCCCGCGCGCAGCGCCCCGCGCGTCCGCTAGCTGTTGAGTTATACATGCGCACCGAATGACTTGACCCGCATTGTGCGTCTGTGTGTGTTTATTGTCTGTATTTAACCGCCAGTGTGTATCTGATTCGGATCCGCAGGGAGCATCGCGATAAATTCTTGTTTGAGTTAATCCAAATGTCAGAGGAGTGAATTGTTTAAACAGCAGCGGGGGCTTGGAAAAACATGGGAGAGAGAAATGTTAATGCTAAAGAGCGTACGGGAAAAGATTGGATTAATGGAGCTGCTGAGAGATGGAAGGGAAAAAAGGGCATGCGTGTCTCTTCTGCATGCCTGCTTGCCAGCGCGCTGCATTAGCGTGGTTCTTCAGAGACTGACAGAATTTGCACATGATAACGCGCTCTGCCAAAAGCAAGTGCACACGAGCCCAGAGACAGACAGACAGAGAGAGCAAGAGAGAGAGAGAGAAATTGAGAGTGAGAGATACAGAAAAAAAGTTTGCCAGAAGTAGGCAGCTGTAGAGCTGCCAAAGGCCTGTGGAGAACTACACAAGGTCTTAAAGGGACAGTTCACACAAATATAAAATTACTGTCATCATTCACTAACCTTCATGTTGCTCCCAACCAGCATTACTTTCCTTTCCTCTGTAGACCCCAAAAGGTGATGTTGAAGTAAATGGTGACCAGAGGCTGTCAGGCTTCAAAAATGACAAAACGCTCTGCAAACATACTTTAACAGCAGTCCACATGACTCGTGGGCTTTATTTTGAAGTCTTTTGAAGGCAGAAGATAGCTTTGCAAGAGGAACAGACGAAAATTGAAGTCACCGCTTAGTGGAACCTGCACCTCAGTCGTAGCTCTCAAATTCGACGTGTGAAATTGTTATATGTGCATATTGCAATTTGGTGCATCGTAATTGGTTACAAGAATCAATGACGGTTAACATCAATTGACATCATAAACCCTCCAAAACACTTATCATGCATAATATGATATCATTTCTCCATGCCGGAAATCGACGGTGTGGCTGAACAAATCGCTTAAAACAGTTTTAACAAAACTCTACATCTAAAAAGAGCCTTTCATGAGCAATCTCGCATGTACTACTTAAAGACAACTTTTTTTTAATGGTGTCTGACCGTTTTCAGCCTGGATTCTTCGAGGAGTTAAGGCTGGGCGAGGATAGGAGTGGCACCCCCAACTTCAAAGTCACTCAGATTTCACATGTGATGCAAGACCCTGCAATGCATTTGCCCTGAGGCCATGGTCTCGCTGCGTAGCAGGTGTTTAGAAAAGACTTGCCAAAAATACTGAAATATAAAAATACCCCTTCAAACTATCATAGATATTATTATTCTAGAAAGAGCTGATTTAGACAGTTTAACATTGTGATGGGTTTGCATCATTGTTACTGAGGTTTTACATTGAATATGACGGTAGACTTAGTGCTGAGAGAGTGAATTTGAACTTTTCTCTCAAAGACCAGCATACGCGAGTTAATCTTTGAGTCAGATTTACCGAGTTCCTTTTTGTTTGCAGCTGACATTAAAATGATTATATTTCAAAGTCTTATGAGATTTCGAGTTTACAATATTATGCCTGCAATCCATCTTCAAACCGTTTTTGTTTCTCATCTGAATTAATTCAATATTTGATAACTGGCAGTGATGTGAAGTGCGTTTGCAATTGCTTAGCTGCTTTTATATTATCCATCTACTAAAAGTGTTTGGCGTGTTAACGGTGCGTTTTGCGACTGTACAGATTGAAATACAAACCTATTGTCAATAATAAAAAATGAAAAAAACGCTACACGTAATAGTTATTTAAACACATGCTGTTTTTGAATGAATACAAGCCTCAAAACTTGTTAGCATGCAACAGTTTGATGTAATTTAGGTTTTCAAAGCTCTGGTAAATGGAGGAAAATGTGATAAAGCCTTTATGTGAATCAAAGCTTATTTATACCCTCAAAGGAAGAAACGGGCAAATTTTCCTCCGCACATTTTCTTTTTCTTTCATTCTTTTCTTTTTTCTGCTACATAAACACTCTTCAAAGGCAGGACGAGGCCGGCAGCAATAACAGCAGACAAATAAAATAATACTTTAGGCATATGCTGCTTAAATGGCTTAATCAGCATTTGAGAAAGTCAAATATGAAAAAAGGAGAAAAGAAAATGGTGCGGCGTGTTTTATTTATCAGTTCTCTAATGGTCGCAGAGCTGTCTGAAACAGAGCGTTAGGTCTGAAACATAATTTAGGCAATTATGCGATGGCAATGAATATTGAATATCTATTCCTGTTATTGCATTGTTATAAAAACAACATGTTATTTAAACATTTTTAATTCTGTAACATTTTAAACATTGCACAACTGCTTAAGAACAACATTTTTGATAAATATGATATATAGCTTTAAAAATGTTCTACTAACGTTATTGCTTAAACATTTTTGATAACTTTAAGATTTTTGAGAACTTTTAGAGAATAGTGGCAAATAATACGATACACTGTGTGTTGACCAAGCATGCAACTCTTTATTTGTGTACATTATGCATTATGAATGGTTCTGAGATTATCCAGAACTTATCCAGAACGCATTATATTGTTTGTTCTAGAAATTCAAAAACATCTCTTTGCAAATCATCCAGTGTTTTAACGTATTGCAGATGAGCAAACACTGTATTAGACATCATGCTAAATGTCAATGCTAAAAGACATTTAAGCTATTTACATCAAATCAAATGCTACTAAATGTAATAATTAGAGTCATTCTTTTCTCTTCCCTAGCCACCTGTCAGTAGTTATATTAAAAATGTTTTAAAATAGAATGATAAATAAAAATAGTAGAAAAATAGTAGATATAAAAATAATCTGTACAGCAATTCCTGTATGTAAACGTACATAATTCCACGTCCTCTTTGAATGCACACAGTCACTCGCTTCTGTGACGGACAGGTGATTAACGCGTGCATTCTTTAATTATTCATAACTCGCTCACTCACTTATTCAATCACTGACTCAACAAATGAGTCAGAGGTCAGTCAGCCATTTAAATAGACTCCTCTATCAGCTAATTATGTTTACTCCCTGCTTAGAGATCATTTATTAATGCCTGTTAGACTCAAGAAGATGATGCAAGATGGCAGTGATGAGCGCATTTATCGGGATGGGTAATTACCCAAACTTAGCTGACCTCTGACCATATGTGCTGTAATCAGTCGGCCGCTCTGAAGGTTAATATGTCAAAGTCTACTAATGAACCAGTTCACACCTGACCTTAAACTGGCTGTTTGTATAACGAAGCGTGAGTGGAATATTTATCAGCTTGTGTTCTTTGATTTTCCTAAATGTTAGCCGCAATTGCTTTGCTGCCAAAGAGCAAAATGAAACTAAAATTTTTCCAACTACATTTGGGAGCAGTGCTTGCCCGTGAAAAAGTTGCTTCCATGCCAAAAGTGGTTGCCAGGGCGTTGCTAACGGTTGCCAGGGTGTTCTAGATTGGTTGTTATGCGGTTGATTACTGGACCAAGCCTATGATATTTTGGTCCCTTGATGTGGCTCGGGCCCATACTTTACTGAAAATCTGAGTTTTTTTGTTAATCACCATCTGCCAGCGAAAAATGTACTGTACTTCAAAGCTGCACGAATTGAGGCCTGTTCGTATCTGTTGATGAGCCTTGCATCCAAGTTTAATCCGTACCCTAAGTTTGGGCAGTACTAATAAAGATGCTTTCCTCAGTACATATGTTGTCAATTTAGCTAGACATGTTACATAGCGTTGATTAGAGTTTGGTAAAATATGCATATTTGTGTAAAGCACCACATGCAGACCACATCCAGGGAGTTTGTTTTCACTTATGTGAATGCTTGTCCACAAACTGTATCACAGCACACATGAATAAGACCTGGGTATCATGTGACAGCGCACCCCTTTGTGAATTTGCCTAACAAAGCTATTTTGTGTGAAATTTCATTTCAGTTTTGGGTTTGTTTCTTGTCTCTGGGTCATACATGCACAGTGGACATCTGCTGTAACAAGAGCACAAGCTACGGGAAGGGATCTAAGACTGGATCATCCAGAAGGGGCCTGATGTTTCTGCAGACTGACCTCTCTTGCTGCTGCTAGCCTGTGTGATGCTAATTCTCTTTCAAGTGCGTTACATTAGCATCTGTTCGCGGCGCGTCCTGAGCCAATCAGCTTTGATCTGAACATTCTGTCTTTTCAAAGGGCTAAAACAGAGCCGCAGCCCCACAAAATCTGCATCCCTCGCGAATGCCGCTGGACTACAAATGATAACGCCCACAGACTACAATAACCGCGGCCCGCTAACAAGGAAAAAAGCTTAGCGTGTAGCGTCAGGCGAGTCGTCAGAAGTGCACACTCGCTTGTTCTTTTCGCTAACTGTAGGCGTAGCGGCGTCTGTTAGATGAGAGCTTCCCCGCAAAGTGCAGTCGTCTTTTAGAGGACCACTTCACACAACTCTTAATACATAAAAGAGAGCACGCTACCCCTGACTTTCAGACTCTTTATCATTTAATTCAATATGTTTAGTGGCGTTAAATCTATTGACATGAGCTAAGCCTCTTGTAACGCATCACTAGACTTGCCTTCGCAGACACACGGAGGATTAGCGAATTTTATTTACCCTAATGTTTCCAGATTGATTATAAACAAAATTAGGTCAAAATGTTGAGCTCTTCCACCTGAATTCCTGCGCAATGCCTAGCATTATGTTAAAATCAGCCACTAGCAGACTCGACGCCAAAAGGAAATTTCTTAAGCCAAAACGCAATTACATTTCTTCAGTCCTGCTCTTCTTTTCATTATTCTTCGTACAAAATAGTTTACTGTGCAGATACTCTAGTTCAAAAGTGCATGAGACGAACACAAATGCCAAAAAGGTAAACAAAATAAACCGAATAAATAAAAAGCCAGCTAACTTTTCAAATAAACTAATATAAAGTAAAACATATAAAACAGACCCGTAAAATGCACTGATTTCAGTATTACAATAACAAAATGTACAAAATATCCGAATGGCAGATAGAAATTGAAGAATGCACAACACATATTACAGCCTGATTTATTTATCAGTCTGATTTATTTTATTAAGTAGTTTTCTCCAGCAGTCCATGTTTTGGACAGGTATCCAGATATATTAGGTCTCTATTTTAGTATTCTCTTTTATTATGTATTGATTTATTTGCTTATTTGAACAGCAGAGTTTGGGAAATAATCTTCTTAGAGTGGAAGAGTTAAAGAGCCACAGGGACCAGATCCAAATCCCTCTGCTATTACAGCCTGCTCCAGACATACACACACATGCACTTTCTTTGCTTCTGTGCTGCACCGAGGGTGAAAGCTATCCACCGCTTTAATTATATCCTCCCTCTCTCACCCTCCCTCTCTTTCTCTCCTCTCCTTCTGAAGTATTTCCCTTTCATCCCTAGATTCAACCCCTTCACTACCCTGTAGCCCTTCCTTACGCTACCTGGTTCCCTTCCTTAGCTTACTTTTCCCTCCTTTTTTCCGGTAGTGTCTACACTTCCTCTCGTTGTCGTTTTTTTTGTTGTCTCTCTTTCAGTCTCTCTTTCAGTCTCTCTCCTCTCTCTTTCTCTCTCTTTTGTGGTAAAAGGCATCTTTACTGTTTCAAGTATGTTTTTGTGAAACGTCTGAATGTTAGTCAGCTCAGAGCTATTAACAGAGGCTGGAAATAGCATGTGCTGTTGTTTTTGGATGACTGAAGTGTCTCTCTCTGTGTATCAGGTCATTGTTTTTCTGCTGTACTGTAGGTTTGTTTCTCATATTGACCTGACCTGCTGGTGTGAGCTGTGGGACATAGACTTATGATCCACAGGGGCTGCAGTGGCAGAATTCAATTGAAGAATTCAATTTACATGCTTTTTCTGTCAAAGTGATAAATTGT
>JAZGTJ010020111.1:0-10562 GCA_036877575.1 Botia almorhae | reverse complement strand
GACTTCCACACAGACACACAGCCGCTGGACTTCCACACAGACACACAGCCGCTGGACTTCCACACAGACACACAGCCGCTGGACTTCCACACAGACACACAGCTGCTGGACTTCCACACAGACACACAGCCGCTGGACTTCCACACAGAATCAGTACCTTCTTGATGTCGTCTAAGTTCTGGATTTCTGGGGAAAGGCCACCATGAACACACAGGAACTGCTGATTCATGAGAGCTGCCAGAGGCAGACAGTCAAAGGCGTCCATACAGGCGTCATACACCTGTTCTGAGTACTTGATTTTACCTGACACACAGTGAGAGAGACAGACAGCAAGTGAACACAGAGAGGAACAAGAGAGAAAGTAAATAAACACACTGATTATCCTCGAGCTTTCCCTGGCTACAGTGTGAGGGTGTGAACGAGGAAATACTCACATTCTTGTTTGAAGGTGAAGTATTCTGTTAAATGTCTGCATTCATGATTCCCTCTCAACAGAAACAGAGTCTTTGGGTAGATGATTTTCAGTGACCAGAGGTACAGAACACACTGCAGAGAGAAAACACACACCTGAAACACATCAACACACACACACACACACTCACACACCTATAATGGCATTACACATGTCAGCAAATCAGCTGACCCCAGATCAGACTCACACACAGACTCAAGCAGTTCATCCGTGTTTTTGGGATTCCAGAGTGAAGTTCTGCGGTTCTTACCTCAATACTGAAGTAACCTCGATCCACATAATCACCCAGGAAGAGGTAACGTGTTGTGGCGGGAGAACCTCCTACCTCAAAGAGCTTCATCAGATCGAAGAACTGCCCATGAATGTCACCACACACTGAGAGAGAGAGAGATGATACAAGCATTCATCTATAGCTGATTCATACTGTCACACAGTAACCATGTCTCTGTGCTGAGTCTAAACTGCTGTAATGAACACAACAGTTAACACAGTCACAGCTGTGCACACCTGTAGGAATAAACCACACACAACAGCGCCGGTCTGGAGATCTGTGCTGCCTCGTAACAAAATAAACCTCTCCAAGACAGGGAGAATGCATACTCCTGCTGCCATGGAGACATGAGTTTGATGAGAATACAGAATTAAATAAATGAGGAGTTTGCGTTGGCATGGAGATGCTGTCTAAGCGTTTACCCCAGAGGGTCTTTCAGACTGTAGGGTGTGTGGGCATGGCTTCAGACAGTGAGGGACACACACGCATTTACTGCATGCAGACAGCAGGCACACAGCGCATGGGGGCATGGTGACAAGGTGACAAGTAAGGGGATCTGTGAAATGAGCTGAATTCTAAGCTTGAGAGGAAAGAAAAATGATCACAACTTCTGCTCTTGTAGTAATCAAATACTGTGTGTGTGTGTGTGTGTGTGTGTGTGTGTGTGTTTGTGTGTGTGTGTCCAGACTGTGTGATATGACCGAATGTAACTGTGTCAACAGGCTTGAAATTTGTGAAAAACAGCTTAAGATTCCATCTCACTTCCTGTCTCACTTCTAGTGTTCCTGTCTCACTTCCTGTCTCACTTCTAGTGTTCCTGTCTCACTTCCTGTATCTAGTGTTTCACTCTTCAGGTCTTGATTTCTCCTAGAGGAAGACAAGCCTTCTGTCCACCTCCACACAAACAGCTTCTTTACCTCACAATCAATAAATCCATTCTCAAAACAACCACTTATTTAGCCTTAAATGTCCCTGAGGAAATGACGTTAATTAAGATTCCTTGTGTCAAATGAATTGGCTCTGCTCTACATCGTACAGCAGACCAGTCTGACATACATGCAGAACGGGCCATTAACATGAAGCATTAACACACATTACAGTGTGTGTTAATCGAGCAGTGTGGTATACTCTGACAGGGTCTCTGGAGGACATGAGAACAGTTAGAGGCTGTTTTCTGCACGGCTGGGACACGGGGCTGTAGTTAGTGTTCTTTCTGTCGTATTCTTCTAATGAATGACAGTAAAGTCACAGACTGAACTCTCTTCTTTATCTGTGTGTGCTCTCTGTTCCACCAGCTGGTAAAGAGATTCTTGTATTCATCTGTTACAGTTTCAGTCATCTCACACTGTGCTCATTCACCCTGCCTTCTCTACTGCACCCGAGCTGTCACAAAAACACTGATGCATTGTGGGAAAAAG
This sequence comes from Botia almorhae, assembly GCA_036877575.1. Taxonomy (NCBI): domain Eukaryota; kingdom Metazoa; phylum Chordata; class Actinopteri; order Cypriniformes; family Botiidae; genus Botia; species Botia almorhae. Next base: position 8,401 of record JAZGTJ010020111.1, on the reverse strand, counting down.
AGCGTGACACTATTTCCTCTCATCTGAGGGAAAAATGAGGTCACATTAATATGTGAATTGTTTGTCAGACATTAAACATTAAACGTGAGGTATTCAGTTCCTCAGTCGTGTTGTTGTTGTGTTTTCATTTGGGAGCTCAGAGTTCTTCATATACACCTGATTTTCTCCTGATGATTTCACTGTATCTTGTCTCTACGGCCGTCTGATGTGTCGTGATGTAGATCGCTCTGGATATGAACTGGTTTATATAATCTCACACCAGAAAGTACAAATGCAGACTGTAACATCAGAGCTGCATAATGCATGAGAGAATCAGCTGCGTCGCTGTGTCTATTAGCACAGGAATGTGTTTACTGTATAGAACAGTAGGTCCTGCGCTGAGACATTTGACATGAGCAGCTGTATGAATTCTGTGTGAAAATGACTTTACTAAGTGTTAAGGGTTTTTACTGATTTTTACTGGGTTTGAGGAGAAGCATGTATTAAACGTGCAGTTAACATGCCTGTCACATGCCCGAGTCACATGCAGCTGAGCGCATGAGGAATGTTTCTGAAATCTGTTCTGCGTCACTATGATTCTGTCATGATCTCTCACAGCCACAACTGAATGAGGTTCTCCTCTGTAATGCACTTCTGCTCCTCACTCCTCACGCCTCTCCTCTCTGCTATTCTTTCCATTTATCTGCTGCTCTGTTATGTAAGGTAGCTCTATCTCTCTGCTGGAGTTGATGAAAGAGCAGCACACGACACAGATCGCTCTCAGCAGACGTGAGTGTGTGTGATTGTGTAAGCAGTCTTGAATAACAGCAGCATGAGGTGACGACCGGTGACAAACAGCAGCACATGTCTTTATGTTCCTTTAGGCTGCATCACAAAGGCAGCAGATCAGCATCAATGACAGGTGCTCATGTGCACCGCACCTGCTGTTTATTTCCCTTTGATATTAATAATAGAGGATCGGCGGCATAAACTTCACCTAGCCTAGTTTCGCTCGATCAGGGCAAATGTTCTGAAAACAGGGACAGACATCACACAACCGAGTAAACACACACACACACACACACACACACACACACAAAGTGTAAATAAATGGTGCTAGTTATACAGATATGTGTCAGTGACTGCCCAGTGCTGAACATGATGATGATGATGGTGAGGGGTTTTCTCACATCACTCATGCAGACACAAAGACAGCAAACCGAACTGAATCATGGAAGAGATCTAGAGAGAGAGACAGAGAGAGAATTTAGAGCTGTGAGGTGCAAATGACTCAGAGGTGTAGGTGTGTTCTGCAGTAGAAAGCCTCTCTCTCTCTCCCTCTCTTTCTGTAGGTCGCTCTGATCAACTGATGGGTTTTAACAGCTGCACTGTACGAGACACTGAACTCTCTCGGTGAGACTGAGAGTGAACTGGGGTGAACTGAATTGTTTTCATGTCTGTATGAACACTCAGACAAGACTGTCAGCTTTCAGTGGCTTCTCCTGACTTCATTACAATGTCACACACTGAGTGATTTATTTCAGCTATCACGAGCTTCAATTCATCATTTTTACTCACCGCTTCATAAACAGCTCATGAAGAAATCACATGACCTATTAAATACTACTCAAATGATCTTAAAGCATCGTATATGATAAAGTCCAACACCACTGTCAAATACATCATAGAAACATACATGAATAAAGAGAACGCAGCATTGGAAGTGTAGACCAAAACATTCTAATGGCTGATATTACCCACAATTCAAACGAGAGGGAGGAGTTCAGTGACTGTCCCAATATTGGCATAATCTTCCACTACACACTCGAACATCTACTTTCCTATCACAGACAGAGTACGTACTTTCAGGTAATAGTCTCTAGTCACTGCTCTGGTCTTTATATCTGAGAATCAGAATGTACCTGTGACAGGGGCCTGTATGTCCAGCATGGTCTTCTCTTGCCGTAAGATGGAGGCCCCATCACTGATGATTTGGAGAGCCACAGCCTCCTCCACTCTGCCCTCTTTAGTGAGGTGAGCCTTCAGGAGGTCCACCCTAGGCTTCCCCTCACAGTCAAACACCTCCTTCAAGGTGAGGCGGTGACTCAGAGGGAAGGGCACAGCTGCGGGGAACACAAAACACAGAACACGATCAGAGCTGAATAAAAGAACTGCTAAGCTGGGGACTGTCATGTTGTTATGTTGAATTGTTTATCAGTTTGAATAACAGCAAAACTAAAGCATGTTTCCATATATTTATTTTGTAGCATAATTTTACAATTCAGATATGCTCCAAAAACACCATGTGTTTCTTTATAAACCGCAGTATGGGGACTGCACAGTACCTGCTGATTTCACAGCTAGACCAGCTGATTTTAGCTGTGCTGATTTTAGACGGGTTTCAGACATGTGTTATCTGCTCAGACTGGCTGACCACATAAACCTCCTAAAAACCAGCAGTTTTCACCAGCTAGGACCAACAAACCACATCGGGCTGGTGCAAACAGTTTTAGTTGATTGACATGTCATACTAACAGCTGCTCATTAAAGCTTTCAAAGGGCTGAATATGAATAATTAATTAAGGTGTGGTAAACGACCGCTCCTCAGCTGGGTGAAAATTCAATGTAAATTAGAAAACAATATCTGCACCAAAATATGGGGCAAAGTGGATTCATTCTGCCATGATAATGTGTACACTGGAAGTGTGGGGCTTCAATAAACCGCTGGCATAGTGAATTATTTACGCATGTGTGCGAGCAAACATCAGCTGCGCGCTGAACAAAAATAATAACGGAGCAGCGTTACAGTGACAGCAAATTCTACACACCGTCTGGATGCACGATGAGCACAATTAAACAGAGACGACGGAAAACTACGAACAATCCTGCAGTAGCTGTGAGCAAACCTTTTATTTTGCATTGCAGACTAGTGATTAGCAACAACATGTAATACTCATGGGTTACACACGGAGAGAGAGCAAGAGAATGAGAGAGAGCAAGAGAAAGAGAGACAGAGAGAGAGTTCAGTACGGGAAGTGAGGAAGGAACCTCGTGGCAGAAACTCAACATGATTAACACAAAGCTAAATAATTCATGTTTGACTTCAGGGGTAAAATAAGAAATCTCAGGTTCTGTTGAAGCAACAGTCCATTGATTCAAAAGAGTGTGTGTGTGTGTGTGTGTGTGTGTGTGTGTGTGTGTTTCTTTAATACATTTACACATGCACAGTTACACAACAATCAGTTCTGCTCATTGGTTATGTGTGTATTTGTTCATTTATATGGAATCAGTATTCAGCAGGAATCAGTAATTAACTGTTGTTGTTTAGAAACGGCTCTTTATAACTCGATATTTCATCGCTTTCATTTAGTTCAACAATTTCTAAGGCAAATGAATAACGGACACAAATGAGACATCTGATAACATACAGTAAGACAACAAAGCTATATAATTAACATATGTGATTAGTAATGTTTTAAGTGATTATACTGAATTCACGACACTTGTGCTGCTTCTGTGTGAGGCATTTCAGTGCGAAAACACATTCAGTACCCACACACAAGCTAATTAATTCATCATTTATAATCTATCACTCAAAACATCTCACAAGATCAGCACCGTATCTGAGTGTGACTTACAGCGCATCTGAAGAAACGCTGTACCAGTCCATGTATTTCTAGAGAATCAAAGCCATGATGATATTTCCAGCCTCATGCCCTACCAGCTGAGCTCCAGAAACACTTTAGAAAGAAGCGATGAGTCTCAGCCAATCGTGTGGCACCTTTCTGACTCAGTGTGAGAGTCCACAGAAAGACGTCACGGCACAGTCAGAACAAGAGAGCGAGAGAGAGAGAGACACAGAACGCAGAAGAATGAACATAATGACTCTCTCACAAAAACATAACGTCCCTATTTGTCCCCATTTCACCTTCTGTCAATACTCCAGAGGACTGACAGACAGTGAGGAGTTTACATAAACAATAATGAGCTCATCCAGTGCTCGGTGTGTGTGGTCTATCAGAGCGAGAAGATACCTAAGAGGACAATCAGACAGAGAGAAACAGGAGAAAGTGTGAACCTGCAGACGAACAGTCTCCGTGGAGATGAATGGAGAGCAAACGAGAAAAGAGAGAGACTGAGAGAGACTGAGAGAGGTGTAAGGGTGAGTTAGGAAACAGCAGCTTGGCTCTTCACTACACATGATGTTGGAGTGTGGTGCATGTTGCCAGGCAACAGTGTGTGACTGCTAAAGAGTGTCCAGTTCAATACACTGTGATTTAAAAACTAAAGCTCAAACATGCAGATCTGCAGCAGTCTTTCTCCCAGAAACAACAAAATGATCTCCAGATCTAATCAACAGTAACGTGATACTAAAGGGCAGAAAACACACCAGGGCAAGCAGAAAGGAGAGCCGCTCTGATTGGGTGTACCTCCGGGCTGTATAATTTACACATACTGATACACACATAAAGCACATACTCAAAACTAGAAGCAGCCCACACACAGAATCAGATTAGCTTCACATTATGACGCTGGAAATCACAATGATTTACACACTGTCCTATAACAAGATCTCGGCTCACTTTCTTCACCAGCAGCTTAATGCATTTGAAAGAAATAAGCTCCACACCTCGTAAGACGCGCTGCTGTCTGCTGCAGAATACCTTATTCACATACACTGTGTACTGTACACTGACAGCAGCAAACCTCAGAACAGTAACCTTGGAAACCATAATATAACATACGTGAACACCACACAATGACGAGATTAAACTCGCCCTGTGCTGCAGTTATCTGACACTGTCCATGTCAGACACGCACACACATGATCATTCCACCAGCAATTTCAACCGCCACTGCGTGTGACACATGATTAGTCACATGACTCATCCAGTATCATGTGAATGCTTCTGCTTATGTTGATAGAAAAGCAACATGTCATACAAACACAGTAACACCAGTCATGTGTAATACTGCTGCCCCACAGCACATTACTAATATCTGAGAGATAACATGCGCCTCTGTCCCCAGAGCTCGTGAGCTGCATCACTGTCTGCTACCTCACCTGCATGCTGCTCTTTATCATGACACACACACAGATGGGGTAAAATGATCCATTTTTAATGACACTTAACTTAAAACAAGGCGGCGGCATAATTAAGATGCCTGCATTTTGGAACAGCCTCGAGTCGGCAGGACACCTGCCGTGTCTTAAAATGTCGTCTCTGTAGGCAGCACACTAGGTTTTTAGTGAGCATATGTGTTGATGATGTAAAGATTGTGATGGCATCATTCAGCCTCAGAAATCCGGCCAACATGATTCAGAACCCGTGACCTTCTATTCCTCCTTCTGTTCATGAATCTGTTCAGTCATTTATGACAGTATGAAATCAGAACATGTTATCATAACTAATTGTCCATGTTATTAGGCCTAACACACAGCACACGGCAGAGGAAGTGCAGGATCACCTGCACGACAGGAGAACATACACTTCAACTGAACGTCTATTACACTATGAGACGCTTTTAACATTGTAATTGTTGTATTACAAACGAACACACGACTAAACAGATTTAACAACTAGAACTTGTTGTTAAAGTGACTCGACTCAAAACACTGCTAGCGCAGCGGCTTGCAGGTCTGAACACAACCCATGCATGAACAGCCAATATGCTGAAGAAGAGCGATGAAGGAGGTGTGAGCAAGATGATGAAGGTTGGAGGAGGAGGTGTTGTTTTGTATCGATGAGGAGAAGGGTCAGAGAGTCATGAGGGAGGTGGAACCAAAGAGGTCTATAATACCTGGAGAAAATGATCCATACAGCTTGTCCATTCATTCCAATGACAGTTGAGTCAGTTCAGTGGGAGTCATGCCCTGTGTGATCCTTTGTCTTTTTCCATTAAAACATCTTTATTTCCCTTCACCTCTCCAGCCTTTGTGCTCTAGCCCTGCCCCCTCTCCCTGAACCTCTGCCATGCCCACCCATCACCATTCTCTGTCTCTCTCCTTCACCACTGTGCTCATACATTCCTTCATTATTTTCTGCTCATCTTCATCTCTCCAGCAGTCCTCAGGGAAGTGTTGTTATGTAAGACAGTCATGTGACCTGTTACAGCGCTGCAAAGACATGCTAAAATAATTCAGCCACACTACTGTAAAAACCCTGCTGTAAAAAACCACTGTACAAACCCTGCTGTAAATAAAACTACGGTACAAACCCTGCTGTAAATAAAACTACAGTACAAACCCAGCTGTAAAAAAACTATGGTACAAACCCTGCTGTAAATAAAACTACAGTACAAACCCTTCTGTAAATAAAACTACAGTACAAACCCTTCTGTAAATAAAACTACGGTACAAACCCTGCTGTAAAAAACTACGGTACAAACCCTGCTGTAAATAAAACTACGGTACAAACCCTGCTGTAAAAAACTATGGTACAAACCCTGCTGTAAATAAAACTACAGTACAAACCCTTCTGTAAATAAAACTACAGTACAAACCCTTCTGTAAATAAAACTACGGTACAAACCCTGCTGTAAAAAACTACGGTACAAACCCTGCTGTAAATAAAACGACAGTACAAACCCTTCTGTAAATAAAACTACGGTACAAGCCCTGCTGTAAAAAAACTACAGTACAAACCCTGCTGTAAATAAAACTACAGTACAAACCCTGCTGTAAATAAAACTACAGTACAAACCCTGCTGTCAAAGCTGTCAGTAATTACTGCACCTGACTGTGTTCATTCTGTTCTCACGGTTTTGCCTCACATTTTGCCTTTAGCAGTTTTTCTTGAACAACAGTTTTGGATAATCACTCAAAGAACAGCCCGAGGGGTCGCAGTTATTCCAAAGGAAAAAAACCTATGAACTCATTAAAAATGTATATGTTGAATATGATAAAGTGCAACAGCGTTGCGACAAAAAACATCCAGCAGGTTAAATGACACAGCGTTTGTTTGGATCCAGAGAGTTTTCAGTTCTGCCAAGCGTGTGTTCTTTTTACTTTCAATAAACACCAATCAGCCTTCTCTGGAATATCATCGTCTGTGCTGTGTTTCCAGGCAAACATCATTATTCTTATTATTATCCAAACTCAGGTTTGGGATTTGACCCAACCCTGTTCCTACAAGTCCAAGACTTTAGTGTGCAACACACTGCTTGTGTCAGAAACATGAATAATATCTCATATAGCTGAGCAGATGTGTGCTATTACTTTTATTCAGCAATTTTTAGACACACTAAAAGAGGGACTTAAATGGAGACATTAAGTCACCACCTGCAAGGTGACTCACCCTCCTGAGTGTCCCATTTATATCCTGACAGAACCTCTTCAACCCCGTGTGGCTGGTCAAACCCCACCAGGACTAACCCAGTTAATGTTCCAGAATTGGACTCACTGAAGTAGGCCGCTCTCAGGCTGGCATGAAGGCAACCCAGAAGAGCGAGTGGGACCTACAGACAGCCACCAGCATTCAGCCGGCTGGCCTGAAACAACACTCGTCTCTGTAAACACAAACTGAGTTTCTGTAGCTCAGTGGTACAGCTTGGTACTAGCAACATCAAGGTCAGGGGTTCGATTCCCAGAAAACACACAAACCCGAAAACATTCTAAATTGCACTGTAAGGCACTTAGGGCAAAATGCACAGAAGTAAAATGCAAATGTCCGCTTTGCATAACTACACATGCTAATCGTCTATGTCTACATCACTTACGTCAGGAAAACAATTGCACCTAATTGATTCCACAGCATTCAGTTGTTCAAAACTGCTTTATTTACATGAAGAAACAGCACACATGACTCTCAGAACGGACAGAGAGAATTAATGGACAGAATGTTTCAGTGTCTTTGTGTAACCTGTAAATGTTCTGCAGAATGTAAATGGAATTTGTATTTATAGAATGTAAGAAAGTCTTCATGTAGAACAGGAAATGGGCTGGAAATGCGTCTGGGGAATGTTTGGGTACAACATGATTTATCAATAAAGAATGATGTACAGTACAACTCCCACGAGACCGGACGACACAGCATCATTACCAAAACACTAAGTGCCATCAAATCCAAGAAATACAAAGACTAACTCTTCCTTCACTTGGAAAATGAGTCTCAGCACAGACGCTCCTTCAGGAAATGTAACTTGGCTGCAGTGGGAATTCTACACGGAGAATCACTTTGTTTGTTGCCGGTATTCCGAGCGACATGCTGCTAAATACAAATGCTCAGCTGACCTCATCAGTGAGATTTGATGGGGTTATTTACTGAAGCATTTCCATGATGATAAAAGCTATCAATTATACATACGGGGGGGAGGGAGAGACAGGCTGCTAAACACAGAGGTGAGCGGTTCAGAGAGCAACACTACACTGATCTACAACATGTGAAATGGGTCTGAGTTCTACTGGGTAGATGTGAGGAAG
>JAZGTJ010020110.1:0-10562 GCA_036877575.1 Botia almorhae | reverse complement strand
ATTTGTAATACCTGGAGACAGCTATTCCTTAAAGGGATAGTGCATTTCTCAAAAAAATGCAAATTCTTTCATCATTTATTCACCTTTCATTTATTCCATCATTCATGTATGTCATTCCAAACCTGTGGGTCTTTTTGGCTTTGGGGAGCACAAAAGAAGATATTTTGAGGTACGTTGGTAACCAAACAACAGTGGCACCCAATGTAAAGACATTTCCCATTACAAATTCTTTCGTTGTCCACAAAAGAAAAAAGACATGGATTTGGAATGATATGAGGGTGAGTAAAAGATGGAAACATTTTTTTGTGGTGAATTATATCTTTAACCCTGCTATTGACGTAAATGGCTGACGCATGTACCCCCAGATGCTGCTTCATGAGCACTCTTAAATTGACTTAAATGCCCACTACAAAAATCGAATTGACATTTAGTCATGATTTTTGATAATGGAAACACGATTATTATGAAGTGATTAATGCTGTATGCTGCAGAGTATTGTGTTTGTTCAGTCAGCAGCATTTAGTTAAGAAACCAAAAAGCTCTTTTTATAGAATGTCCTCCTAACAAACATTCCCTGTTTCCGCTCATTTGTTTCACTCACTCCCTGCGTCCTCGCCTTTCAATTTCATGCATTGTGACTTTGAGCATTGTGTAATTATTATTTAGTCCAAAGTCCAAAGTATTGATGGGTGCAAGTGTGGAGGTCTGCGCACACAAGTACACAAACACTGAAAGTCACTGAAATTATTATGTTTTAACACATGGACCCAAGTCACAAAAAACATAAGGCCACCTATCTTTGGAGTTGCTAGTGTGTTTTTAATTAGTGTGCTTTAGTACTTTTCCAAAATGGAAAGTAAAAACTAGCATTTCTATGTCAACCATGAGGGTGATTGCAAACTATGAAGTTTAAACAGCATTAAAATCTGGACGGTCAAAGATCTGACGGAGACAGTCTGATATAATAGACAAGAACATCTCTATTATCAAAAGCTTTCTACTTACTAAGACATCAGACATTTGGGCCAGAGAGTGATAGGTGAACAGAACAAAGAATGAAAGAAGCTTGACTTTCTCTGAACTGTTGAACTGTTTTGTTCAGTAACTGTACAAATGGTGCCCAAGAGGGAGTTAGAGGATGGACATATAGAAGGTTCATCCTTTTGGACTGTGTGGATGTGAATTAATGCAGTTTGAAACTGAATTAATAAATCAACTGTGACTTTTGAAAAGGAATTCTGAAAAGTACATACTTAGTACAGATCTGTAGCCTATTAGAAAGAAAGTAGTATAGTATTAGTCATCAATATTTTGCTCCATATTGCCAAATATGGAGCCAAATAAACTGTACGTATTAACTATATTTTAACTAGTAAAAGCTAATTTTGTCACTGTTTATGAGTACACTAACATACAGGTGGCCTCAAATATAACTGACTAAAAGCTACAAGCTACCATTCTGATTTCATTGGGTCTTTTATGCAATCAAAAAGTATTCTGGAGTATTCAAGAAGTATTCAAGTCAGCTGAAGAAGTTACACTTGGTTTTTTTAAAAAAACAGGCGTCATGTTTAGTACCGTTGAATTAGTAGCTTTGAGGGAAAATGCTACACAGCTTTAATTAGAAAGAACAAGGAGAACGAAATGAGAAATTTAGCCATTTGAATAAATCACAGTTTAGGGCCAACAGACAATTTAGACATAATTACTGCCACAGGAATGTCTGAAACCAAAGGCATGTCCTTACATATCAACATCTGCAGTAGTTTGCCAGTTAACATAAAATATTGAGGAAAAGTTGCTCTGAGGCCACAATAGTGAAAATGCCTGTGACTCAAGAATAGGGCATCATTTCTTCCAAGTGTAAATTCTGATAAATGACTAACATTTAACACCATGCACAACCATAGCAAGGTCACTACATCAACCTCTGATCTAGTGCCCCAAGCTGGTGCTAAACAGCATGAATACTCTATACAGTTAAATTGAGACTATCCTTTTAGATTTAATGAGTATAAATGATTAATGTCCTTTATTATTTTCTTTCAGTCAAAGGTTATGATATATTAATGCAATTCAGCAGTGTAATCAACCTTTTAGACTGTCAATTGTAAATGTTCTGGATGCAAGGGAAGAGGTGAGCATTTAAGGATATGTGGCTAAAGGAGCTTAAGAGAAATCTGCCTGGAGATTGGTTGATTTCCGATGGGAGGAGCTTCAGGAATATTGTGCCTGAAGGTTGGTTGACTTCTGACTGGAGGAGCTTTAGAAATATTGTGCCTCACAATTGATTGACTTCTGGTTGAAAATAACTTGGTGGTATCACAATAGAATATGTCAGTCAGAGACCCCCCCAAAAAATAATTAATCCCCAAGCAAAGATTTTTTTAGGAAATTTAAAGCAAAACACAGAGATATAAAAAACACAAAGACTTTCACCAGAGTTTATAAACACACAGACAACTGTGCGGAAAGTATGAAGAACTGCACAAATACACACATTCAACAATCTGTGCTGAGAAGGACCATATTAATCTGGACTTTGAATGTGTGACAGAGGTGTGTTAATCTTCTTGCCCTAAGGTTAAGAACAGGAGAGAGGGAGACAAATGAGGTACAGGAAAGATGTGGGCATGTTCAATTGAAATTAATTCAGAACAGAGAAGTGGCACAGCATGAAATCATACAGCCAGAAGATAGTGAAATCGCCATTGGCAACACTACCCAATAAGAGAGCTAGAGAGAGAGAATGAGAGAGAAAGGTAAAGGTGAGAGACACTTGTGGTTTACTGGAGTGAAATAACTATGAACACAAGTAAAACCAAAATTCTTTTTAGGTAAGTCAGTTTGCAGCTGCTTTGGCTATTTTTTGCGTAGGCAATAGACAGACTCTTATTTAGAAAAAACTCTTATTTAGTTAAATGAGAAAAGACTTAAACTTCCAAATTGTTTATTTTAATAATATATTTTAAATCAGTAACCACAATGATATTATATGTTTTTCATCTTTATATAAAAACCTGCTTTACAAAAAGCTATAATAAAGGTTTAACTACAGTGAAATGCATTATTAAGCCTTTAGAAAAGACCAACATCATTCACAGACGTCTAACTATTTTAACGACACCTTTCTTGCTCAACAGACATTTGGCCAGATCAGCACCAAACCAGAACAAACTAACCCTGCATTCATGATGGTCTTTAGTTTAATAGAGTGACATCCAAAGTCTAATGTTTGTCTTTAAAGCCTTCAACAGTACTATTTTTAAGTTTTTAAAAACCATTTAGAGAAGTATATACTTCACCACAGTGAGTTTAGAGAATAGTCCGAGCAGCATGGCTGAATGCAGTATGAGTGTGTGTGTGTCTCTGGTGAATGTGGTACGGTATGTACTGTATGTGGGAGTGTGGTGCTGGGATATAATGAGCAGGGTGAGTCAAGGACACAGAACCCGCTGCAGGTATGATGCTCACAGAACCTAAGCTGCTGACCGTACAGCTCCCTAATGAAGGACAGGAATATATTGTGCTGCTTGTACTTGTGTGTTTGTTTGTTTTTGTTTTAGAGGTGAGCTATAGTAATGAGGGCTAATAATTTACAGTACCTGTGGGTCACAGAGGTCAGCTCTCAGACAACAGACCGGTAATGAGATATGACAGAACCTTCGGAAGAGTTTTACAGGGACCACACATTATCCACATACACACAGTAATGGAAAAGGTCAAAGGTCACTGCTTGTTTGTGTGTACTGAAAATACAAGCCAACAGTACAGAATACACCAAAGGTACAGAATTCTGTATTCGCAGACACACACCAACACACACACTAAACGCACTAATACTAGATTTTGAAAATGTGTGCATATACAGTAAATGCGATCATTGCACAGAAGCATGCAAGAAAAAAAGTCTTTCAAATAATGTTGCCCCGGATTGTTCACCATCCATAAAGAGCAGAGGCATTCATAAAAGAGCACTTTAAACATTTCATAACCTCTAAAAGAGTGCAAGAGTGTTTTATAATATTTTTAAACTCCCATCCTGAGGGTTTTTTCAAAAGAGCTGACACACAGTGTTCAGCTGCCACACCATCTCAGCAACACTTGATGGAGTGAGTCAGGTGTGTGAGTGCTGCTCTGACACGCCAACAGAACATTGAACAGTAAGTGACAAATGATTGGTCAGCTCATGTCATCGTTTCTCCCCTAATGATCAGACCTCTCTCTCTCTCTCTCTGCGTCTGCATATCCTGCCTCTCTGCGGACAGCTACAATGTACACTGCTCCAAATCCTGTTCTAATCCTTCTGTCTGAACAGGGTTTACCATTGGTGTAATGGGATCCTCTAACAAACCAGTGCTTAACCCAAACGCTGTCTTAATAACAAATGGGACTGCGGGTATTTCAACTCATTTTTAAGAGAGATTTAGCATTCCGTAAAGCGTAATTACGCAACTGAAAAATAACTCTGAACACAGAGCAATAAGTGGTGAAGGTAATGTTTTGCGGTGATGAAATGGAACCCTGAGTTTACAGGGGTGTTTATATTGCATAAATCATCTGGGATGAACACTGATCTGGGATCAGGCAAAGCATGCTGGGGAGGCTACAGAGATACATGTAGCCTTGCGGTTTGTAATTAGCTGTTGCAGAGAAACGCCGAATGGGGCAGAGAATGATGTGTTTGCACGAAACTCACACACAAATGATCAGAATATCTGTGAAACCATACAGAGTATATTTCATTTGAATGTCAGTATCACTATGGCCAAATCACAATGGCCTAAGGAGGGTAGAACACCTATATACAGAGTACTTGAGTAGTATTATTGAGTATTTTTGTCTTGTATTTGCAAGTTTAATACACTTTCTAACCTATTGATTTTATCTTGCATACTGCCCTCCATGCAGCGTCTGGTAAACACAAACAATAAACACAATTTTACCCCCTTCAATTTATTTTTATGAGGGACTCAGTATTAGATTTCTAGAGCATGTTTCATAAGGGTAAAGAAGTTAAAGTGGTTTCTGAAGGAGGAAGATGATGGGGGATGAAGAGGACTCTAGTGAGCATAATGGTATGTTATACTTCCCACTGTCTAACGACATCAGACCATCCACACACATCTCAGAGTGAGAGATGAACTGTAGTGTCCCTCTCTGTCTACCAGAATCAGACCATCTGACACCTGCAAGGTAAGAGAGATGGAGAGCTTGTCTTTTATAAACACCCCACATATCATGGCCTGAGAACCAGAGAATCTATTAGCTTCCCTCTCATGTGATTTAAGTGTACACCTACAATTGTCTTTTCTACATCCTCCTGTTTTCTCTACTGCTACATTCTCACTGCACATTGTTTCCGGAAAATCGCCAGAAAATTGCTGGAGTGCCTTTGGTGCGACTGCAAGAGTCCGCCGGAATACTGAAAATTTAATCCTGCATACAAATATATAGAATATAAAAATAAATGTATATTTGTAAAGGTAAGAAGAAATCTATATAAATAGTTGACTAATATGACTCTGCATGACACATGGTAACATGATACATGATAAAGAGAATGCTGATGGGACAATGTCTCAAAATGTGAAATGAACATGCGCCATTGAAAGCAGCCACACTTCCTGTGGAGTTCTGTTGTAGAAGAGGTCTGAAGCTACTATGATGCTGAGAAGGAGTGTGTGTGTCAGAGATGATAGTCAGTAAACGCTGTTCTGAATGAAAAATGCTGTGTTGAAAGTGACTATTATTATAACTTAATTGGACAAGTGGCAAATGATAGGGTGAGAGCCAGTAAATGCCCGTGTGTGACAACAGGAAGCAGACCTGTAGCCAGCAATACTGTATAAACAGCCAAATCTGTTTGCTTGTTATTGGCACTTTTCAAGTTTTTTTTTAATATCCCTGTTCATTTTCATGTTAAATTCACACTTGGCCTAAACACATTTAGGCCTACAAACCTGATCCAACATACACACAAAAAACAATGTCTTCATAAACAAATTAAACAACAAATAATAAAATCATGTCTTTTTGTTTGTACAACAGGCCCTACTTAAGATCAATTCCTAAGTTTCCTTATTACCCACGTTATTTATTCCCTTGATCTGTTCTTTTGGTTTATTCAAAAGTGTTGTCTGCTTCTTCTTTATCCAGCTCATGCAGTGCTCAGCAAACACATTGTAAGAAGCAGCGCAGCACATGCAACAATCCAATGCAGCGCTGTTCTGTAACATCTCACGCTGTGATCAGAGAGTCAATGCCGATCTACAGGAGAAAGCAGAACTTCATGCAGCTGCTGTGGACATTCAAAAACAGGAGATATGAAAGGCAGAGAAACAACACACTGGGATGTGTATGTGAACGGTCAATAAAACAATAAAGACCTATCAAGAGCAATACACTGTGTCTCCAGTGTGAATGCTGCTCGAATGGCTGCTTAATTACTTTACAAACATTGCAAGCAACCAAAAACGGCTGCACAGAAAATCTGAAACATTTCCATAACCACTAATATTTCTCTTATTGATCCTGAATACACACACAATCAAATTATTCCAGCTTGCAATATATTTGAAAGTTGATTTCCAGACGAGAAAGCGGTCAAGTGTAGATGCAATAATTTAGCCAATTGACATTAATCTAGCGGCGGTTAGGCAGTACTTACTTTTCTGATCTGTGATACACTTTGAAAGAAAAATACACTTTGAAACTTTTCTGGTGACATTTAATCAATAGAAAATGTAATATGTTTTTACTCTGTTACTAAGTCCGTACTAACGGCATGTTGTTGTATTTATTCACAAATAAAAGTTACAGCAACACAGCTGTACAACACATTTTTTGTATAACACACTATTATCTCTGTTAAAAACAAATGTCGGCACAAATTTCTTGCAGCAGAAAAGCAACTCAAAAATTATACTTTTGAAAACGGTTAATTACAAAGCAGTTAAAAAATGGTTAATTACTCTCTTTAATTTAAACTCATCACTTCAGCGCATTTGTGACTTTAAGGCTAACACAACATTGTTTTTCTGTATTTTATAATATTGTCTATATTGCTATATAACGATCTCAGAGGGTGTTAAATGAGATCTCTGTGGAGAAACGCTCTCTGTTGTGCTGTGCTACTGATCACATAATGTTTTAAATTGCTTGTAATAACTTAAGATGAAGTGAATGACGTATGTCTGAATCCTGCTGTATGTAAACACACAGATCTGGTCGCAGGGCTCTCTGTCAGAGTGCTTGAATGCAGCAGTGCCTGACACGGGCTGCTATATTGCTGCATTACACAATTTGTCTTTAAAGAACACATTTAAAGCAATAACAGCCATATGATGGAGGAAAACAATGCCGAAGGGTGAATTTGCAGCCCAAGTGTGTGTGTGTGTGTGTGTGTGTGTTTCTATCAGCACACTCATGCTGTTAGGGCCTAAGGTGGAAAACCCACTTATGACAGAGTACAGTAATAAGATCTGCAGCACACAAATGCTATTAAGGGCTTGTGTGCGCGTGTGTTTTTGTGTAGTAGCAACAAGCAATCATTGAAATCCCTCATGTTTTGGCACTTGACAGTTATGTTCTCTATCTGAGGGATTGTGTAACAGACACCATAAACATAATACTGCATTAAATCATGTAACAACATTACAAAATTGAATTCATTTGCCTGCTTCCTCTTTATGTACAAAAGCACACCTGCCCACCCAGCCGTCTTACTGACTGTGGTATATAAATCCTGAGGATGATTGGGATTTCTCCAGGGATGAGAGGAAATTAGTATTTGTGAGCATTGCACTTTTAAAATGATTGGTGGCTTTATTTTGCTCGGCGCATTATCAACACAAACATATATAAGCTATTTCCTCTGTATAAAAATCACTGCCCTGCATCATTACTGCTTAAACACACACACGCACTTTCAGACTCTGACACTCCAGTATATTTCCAATGCTGTACACCTATCTACACACTGAGCAAGCAACACAGTCCAATAAAACTGTTTCTGTAGCCCTGTAAAGAGTGCTCTTGTAGCTTAACTGCATTGCGTTAGAAGCACATGGGTTTGATTCCCGGGGAACACACAGAATGGCTTTGGAAAAATGCCAAAATGAATTAAAAAGGTTTTGGTTGTAGTAATTTCTTGGAGCTCAACTGGTAAAGCATGGTGCTTGCAACACCAAGGTCAGGGGTTTGATTCCAAGTGAATGCATTATAAGTCACTTGCATTTTAACTGTTACTTTGCACAGTTCAGAATGTTTTTAAACACAAGGCTTTTGTAGAAGTATAACAATATAATTTTGTGTGTGATGTTTAACACTGTGACAACTGTGAAGGCACAGAGAGATTAGAAACATGACCTTCCTCAGCCTCAGCAACCTGCAGGTGTTCAGCTGGAATACTCAAAACCCCAGACACTGGACACACAAAATGTCAGCCTGTCTTTTCTTAATTATAATTGCAAAATCAATTCAGCTTCTACGGACAGATGCACATGTGTCATGATGTGCAGGGGATTCAATTTAAAATGAATCAAGAAATATACAAATAAACAGCCTGAGGCACTTTCATTATGCTGAATGTTCTATTTCCATACCTGAGGAGTTAAAGCAAATGCAGCTAGACATTTTAAAGAAAATTGTTTGTGTTTATAATTTAGAATCTTCTATAACACATAAATATAATACATCTATAATTTTCTATAATACATAAATATAATACATGTATATAAAATAACCCATACATTTATAGTATAAAAAGACATGACTATTTAAACAAATTACAACCAGCTGTGATGTATCACACAAGGACTAATAGTTAACCAACTAGTAGGTTAACTAAAGCACTTTTACAGTTTTTCATTGTAACTACATATTTCACTAAATAAAGAGATTCTATGAAAGACTAATGTTAATTGAAATGTTCTCTCAAACAATTATCTGGCGTTCAACATGAAAACAGTGCGCTTTATTTACACAAACAGATCTCCTGAGGGTAACTTCTAAATAAATTATAATAATTAGCTAAGCACAGGTGATAACTGTTCAGCTAATCTATCTGAGTAGAGGGTGCCTTGATTGTATAAGTCACAGGTGTCTAATTTGGCCAAACCATTTGTTATCTCTCTATTTTCTTTCTGTCTTCATGTTTCACCTCCAAGTTAGGTCCCCACAGTGTGCTGGCCTCTGCTAGCTGGTAAATGAGCAGAGAAAAGACTGTGTGTGGGGGTATCAGAGTCAAGCTAGGTTTTCACACAGCTTAGTTCCAGCCCTGTGACGCCAACACATATGCCCCTGGAGACAAGAGATGGACCTGACTAGCCAAAAGTGTATTTTCTTTCCTTTTAACTCCTCTGTTTTACACTTCCCTTCTCTCTCTCTTCAGCCCACTCCAGCCCTCATTCTTTCGATTTCACAGTGGGCTTTATAATTGAATAGACAGCAAACTCCATCCAGTTGGCAAGGATTTGAAGACATGTATTGTATGGGGAGAGAGAGAGATAAATGAGATCTGAAGAGAGCCAATAGCATGGTAAGACATTAAGGAAAGCAAACACAAGGGGAGGTATGACTTTGACTAACAAAATAGAAGACTGAGAATAGAGGTTGGAAGATTGAAGACAGTCTTTGTGTATTTTTTGTGTGTCATTCAGAGCTGAATTGTGGGAACTGCGTGAATACAATTTGTTCATATTTTAGGGAAGCAATATAGCAACTTGAATTTCAATAATGAAATGGAGTGAAATTGAAATAAATTACTGAATCGCTGAATGTTGCATTTAATTTATATGTATGTTAAATCAACGTTTATTTTAAACATAGGAACTGTTCATTTCCCAATCATCAACTTAACCAATAGATTTGAGTGTTTCAAAATTCATATTTCATCATTTACTTTCGTATGTAAAAGCACAAGTGATATTATTTACTTCCTTTTTGCACATTCATAATTACATATTCTAAACATTAATCTCATAAGATTGTTTATGCAGCTATAATTGCTGTTTAAATAATCACGGCACCTCTGAGCAGCATTAATCAGTCTGTTTAAATACAGTTTGATTTTAAAGCTGCTTTAAAATGACTGTTATGTACTGAGAAAAGTGCTATACAAATAAATGTGACTTATGTGGACAGAATTCAACTTAGTTTAGATAAATAAGAAAAATCCACATTACACATAACAGGGAAAAGTTTGTATATTGAATTAGACACAGCTAATCAATATGAATAAACGAATTATGTTTTATCACAAAGCTTGTCACAAGCTGGACTAATGAAATCCATCTGTTGAAAGCACTGTGTTGAATTGTTTGAATTGCCATGCTCATCCTGTCATCCCAAATCAAAATCCAGGTCAACATCCTGTGCCGCATGGGCAATTTAATTAAAATTCCGACTGAAATTGAAAAACATTTGTTTCTGTTCTTAAACAAGGAATTTTGCCCAAATCTAGTGTGGGCACATTTATCAGCTTTATCAAAAGCTGAACTAAATAAATAAACAAGTGGAGCCCAAGTATCCATCTCTCTGTCCTTCTCTGCCCTCAGTTA
>JAZGTJ010020108.1:0-10563 GCA_036877575.1 Botia almorhae | reverse complement strand
TCAGACTGTTCGTTTGTTCTTTTCTGCATGCAGATGAGCAGTAAGCGCTCGGTGCGCTATTGCCATCTAGTGGACAACACGCTTAGCAACAAAATGTTAGCAACAAAACGAACTGAAAGATTAGAAACAGTTCCTATGTTTAAAATTTTAGTTTTTATTATATATTATTATATAGCAAAACTTCAGTTTTCTGTTTGTCTGTCATCTGTGTTTCTCATAAACATATAGCAAAGTATTTAATTCTGCTACATTTCAGCGAACTTGTTTTTTCAATCAAGATAAAACGTTTTTATACAATGCTAATAAAAGAGTTTGTAACTTCTTACATACACAAATTAGGCATTTATTAAATATGCATCCAATTAATTATTACATTAACACTGATAAAGACCTTTGGTATCTGTCACAAATTATTTAATAGAACACTAGCAGATGGCTACGGTTCATAACGACACTGATGTTTCCACAAACAGCACACGAAATTAAACCGAACATAGTGAGTGGAGGGCTTACTGTTTGCTGTGTCTGTGCAGGGCCGAGCTACAGCAATGAGCTACAGGCTCCAGAGCAATAAACAGTCAAGGGGCCCAGAAATCTCCACTAGGGCTCTGTTGACTGGATTGGCGCAGGAGGACCAAACCAGTACACTTAAAGGGATAGTTCACCCAAACATGAACATTCTTTTTTGAGTAAATAAAAAAAATCATTTACTCACCTTCATGTCATTCCAAACCTGTGTGACTTTTCTCTTCTGAGCAGCACAAGAAAAGGTATTTTGAAGTATGTCGGTAATCAAACAACATTGGCCCCCATTGACTTCTATTGTATGGACACAAAAACCACTAAGGCATTTTTGAAAATATCTTCTTCCGTGTTCCACGGAATTGGCATGAGGGTGAGTAAATAATTTTATAATCATTTGAAATAATTTTTGGCGATAATCAATAAGCAATAATCAAAACAGAATGCACATTGCAACAGTTATATGTATTTGGAATATAGAACACCATTTTTACATTTTAAAGCTTAATTTAGGTTTACAGTGATGCATTTGTGAAATGTTTACAGGCCATATTTTGTCAGTGCATGCATTCCCTGGTATGACCCCCTGACGTTATCATGCTAGCACTATCAGTGAGCTACAGACAAGCACATACGCAGCCAGACATAACAAGAATGATTTTAATGGATGTGGACTCTAATGAAGAAATCGATTCAGCTGAGTCATGAATATTTTCTGCGGGTCTTGAGGCGGAGCTGCATGATCCGTGTCATAAGTTGGGCGTGTCAGAAATTAGATATGTGATTATACTGTTATTTAGTTTCCGCCCACTTTAACCCCCCAGCCTGAGCCGCTGATAGGGACAGCCATCATTATCAAACTATTACGTGACCCCTGCCTTTCACAAAAGTGCAGGCCAGATAGCCACGAAAAGAGGCGCTGGAATTTAATATCATAAACATCATCTCTGTGCTGGTTAACAGTTTTACCCTATATTTGTGAGATTAAGTATTTAAGATTTCCCACAGAAGATGGATCACAATTGAAACATGACTGAGCAAAATTCTCTGCTATCAACGCTTTATGTTACGTGCAGTACTGTACAGTTATGGTTAAATATAAGGTCATGCCTAGTGTTTTTAATTTGCATGTGACGTATTTCGGTACTGAAAGTAGCGTTTGACGCAGAGTAATTTTCTGCGTCTTTATGACGCAGTGACGACTCTTACATTATTAACTCTAAGAGCGACTTTATTTGCAATGGGTTCGAAATTGCATAGTTAAACTGTCCAGTAACCGCACACGACAACATATGTTGCGTTTTGTTCACGTAACACGTAGCACCGCCTCAGAAAATAGTACTATGAAACAGTCAATAATAAGGAACACAAAGCCGATATCTCGCTCATTGAACTCTTCTCTTATAGCGCCCCCTGTTGGATTATTCTGTTGTTTTTACCAGTTCGGAACCCAGAACACAATGCGACAGTCCATAGTGTTGTCAGTATTTTGCCTGTAAAATGCTATAAAATATCATCTTCAATAAGTACAGAAATAAAGTTTACATTTACCTTTAGTCGCTTTTACGCTTTAGATAAAAGTGTAGTACTACAATGCTAGATTTAGAGTAAGCCAGAACAGCAGCTATTGTAGAACGAGAAATCATCAAAATGTGATGACGAAAGTGTGACGAAAGTGTGATGTCAGAGTTGAAGCGTTTTCATTTGTTTCTTGATTTTCTGAAAGATGTGAAATTGCTGCTGTAGGACTATATGTTATACTTATGTCAGCTACTTATCTGTGGAACCACTTGAAACGCAGTAAAGAAAAAGAGACAAAGTGTACTCAGTTGTATTTAGTTCAGTGACTTAGGCTACTTTGGGTAATATCTAAGAGAAATTGTAGCCTGTGATCGTGGTGCTGTCCAGAGCTGAGTGCTGAAATCTTTACAGCTCTCCGCTGTGCTGTAACCATCAACACTTTATTCCTTCCCTGTCAATCGGTATGTGCGTGTTTGTATCGAGCTGTACAGAACTGTACAATGTACACGATAGTGTTATGGGTAAATTACAATATGCCGTTGTACAATTAAGCAAAAACTGCATGCGGGATCTTTATTGAGAGAAGTTTCAAGTAAAATAAAAATAGCCTGAACGATTTATTGTTACATTTTGAAGGCATTTCATATTTTTTAAAGAGCTGCTTTACTTTTGTATAGAGGAAGTGAAGATGACATCAGTGTGAACAAGCGCCTCAGACGTCCGCTGCACATTGTGTTAATATTATGTAATTAATGATATTTAAGGTGTGGAAAGGTACACCTTCCTCAAAAAATAGCACAAATGCTTTTTAGGTTACTTAAATAAATAGTTTCTAGCATCTTTCTGTGAGTATAGTGTCCAATTGCGTGTGTCTAATTAAACTGTTTGTATATAGTCGGTAATTTCTCTATTTCATGGTTAAACACGGCTTGTTTCACAAACCAGCACGCACACCACCCTTTACTGGGTAACCCAAGTGTGTTAAGGGAGCTGTCTGGTCCTTCTGGTGCTGAACTAACTAACGTTTTCACCAATATTTCCAGGTTTGAATGCCAAGTTATCAAATACTTTAATTAAAAAATGCATAAATTGTAAATTGTTGTTTTAGGTTATCTAATAAACCATCTTTGCTGTTTATGTGCGACCAACGTTGTGCTCTGAGAAGCCGTTTTTAAAGAACATAAACTTTACGAAAATTAATTTTAAAAATTATTATTATTATTACGTTGGAATGACTACCAGAGCGTCGTGTCTCACAACCTATATTTAATGCCGCAACGTCGTGGTAATAAATTGAGACTATAAGGAAATCGTTTCTCACAAGGTTTAGTATATAACACTCGGCACAGTTGCTCGTCAGTGCTCTTTATTGATTCAAAGACACAAACATTACATGTTTTAATGTTCAGAGGTCTTAATGGTACTGTCTGCACAGAGCGGACACTACAACAGCGAGGAACTTCTGCCAGGCGGCCTGCATGTTAGCAGTGAAGGAGGTGCCCATGCTAGCGGCTATCACGATGGTCAGGCAATCGGCAAGGAGCTGAAAAACCAAATGGAGAAAAGGACGAGAAATCGTGTCAATACAGATTACAAATTGGTATTAAACTGTGTCTACATTTATATGCATTTACTGTCAAAAACGCAAAAGATGTGGTAACATCTATTTGTTAGGTCAAATGCGTATTAAATGGGAATTAATCAATATGAATACATTAGTTTGCATAACAAAAATGGGAACAACTCCAAGTATCATTTTTACAGCGTGTTGTATTTACCCTGAAGTTGTCAGGGTCCACGTGCAGTTTATCGGAGTGTAGCACGCTCAGCTCTTTATAGGTGTTTTTGATGTCGTCCATGTTCTTCATGGCTTTGTCCAGTCCGTGGAGCACAACTTTGCCGTGAGCTGCGACGTTTGGGTTGGACTGGATGGCCTCTGCATTGTACAGATTTCCAAAACTTGCGAAGTACCGCTGAGTCCAGGGATAGACAATCAAGACCCTGCAAAATAAACAGTGTCATAATAATGATAATAAAGACATAAAATAACAATGACAGTTACAATCTACTAACATGATTAAAAATACATGGGCCCAATGATAAATATTCATATATATAACATATATAACTGACTTCATAATACCTGCTTAAGGCTTTGGGACCAGCCTCGTCATAATTGAGCTTGCTGAATATCTCCTGGATGTAGGCACGCTCCTGATCGGTCCACACAACCATGTTGTTAGTCTATGGGTTTCTTCTCCGTTAGGAATAAGAATCATAACTTTTCTACCTCGCTCGACACTATTTATGTCATGGGACCACAACGCCAAAACTAGAAGACTCGTGTGATTGGTTGAAATTTGGCATGGGTGGGGCACAAAAGATTAAGCGATTCTTGTGACGTTAGTGTTTTTCTAAGGTGTGATAGTTTTGATGCAAGAGGCAAAACCTGAACAACAGATTTTGTTCAAGATATAAAAGAAGAAAAATAAACCTTAGCTTATTAACCATACTCCGACTAAAATTAATAACGAATAATGAACTCATAAAAGGTTAGCTTGTATGTAATTTTAGTTCTTAAGTATATACGTTGATTTTTATGTAAGGTAAAAGTTGAAAATCTCATGGTTGACAAGGACAATGGTTTCATTTATAAACACATATAATTTATGTTTATATTTATTTATAAACAACTTTTATTTGTTTATTTGAGTGTTTTTAGTTACTTAATTGTTTTATTGGTACTTGGGTAGTTCGGAAATATGAGTCCCTAAAATATGTGATATGAGTTAATGCTGTGATCTCAGCTGTTGGTTTATCTGGTTATCTCAAGACGCTAATTCAAAACGTCTCTGCCTTATCTCCACTCACAGACTCTGCGCTTACGTAGCACCCCAAATTAACCGGATAGGGCTTTTTATTAAAAAAGTCTACCCAAGTTTTATCCCGTTTTAAAGGGCGTGGACGTTTTATCTATTTTATTTCAGGCAAATAAATGAGACGTATGATTTATAAATCAATTCCGATGAAGAAAATCTAAGTATTATTTGAAAAATAAAATCAGTGCTGTCAGTTCCTTTTTATGGTCTATTTTTGCACAAAACGTGTTTTATAGGAAAATAAACGTTTTCTAATTATTAAGAGAAAACCATCTTAACTTTAGTTTAACTTTAACAAAAGTTGATCATATTATTTAACAAATTCATTACAAACTACTTTGCAACAACGGCTATAATAATCGTATTGAAGTGGGAATAGGCTGCATACCTGCAAAATGCACTAACGTAATAGTCTACTTTTAAAAATGAAGTATTCCTATTTTTTTTGTATAAACTAAATTAAATCAGGTCGTGACGTTTCGTACTTAATATTGAAGATGCACGTGGGGTGATTAGGATCTAAACCTGCCCGACCCTGATATGATTCTGGAAGTGTGCACGCGCATTTTGACACGTTCTCCCAAAATGGGGTGGGGGCTGTGGGGGCAGTGGGCATCACGTAAATTTTTGAATGTTTACTGGCACAGATTCAACCTGACACGCAATTATGCCCTATCTTGGGTGTGCCCACTCAACGACAAACGCTTAAAAAGAGGACCAACTTTTAGGCAGGCAAGTCAGTCGACTCTGGCACATCTTTTCAAAATGAGCCTCACTGCTAAGGACAAAGACACTGTTAAGGCCATCTGGGCGAAGATCGCCCCAAAGGGTGCAGAAATTGGACATGAGGCGTTGTCCAGGTAAGTCAAATCAGTTTGTCATTTTTATTTAGAATTGCATTATACATAATACTATGTTCCCAAATTTGGCCTCAACAATTCTCCACTATTTTGCAGAATGCTCCTGGTCTATCCTCAGACCAAGACCTACTTCTCTCACTGGAGCGACCTGAGACCCGGCTCTGCTCCCGTGAAGGCACACGGAAAGAAAGTCGTTGGGGGACTTGGCCTGGCGGTAGAAAAAATCGACGATCTTTTCTCCGGTCTGCTGAATCTGAGTGAGCTGCATGCCTTCCAGCTGAGAGTTGATCCCGCTAACTTTAAGGTGAACAAACCGTTGTGTCCGACGCACCATAATATTGCATCACGTGGCTTTTTAAAATCTCAAAATATTGGTTTTACTTAAAAAAGGTGTAACAAAAATGATCTTTTTTTAAACAGATCCTGTCCCACAACATTCTTGTGGTGATCGCCAAGCTCTTCCCTGAGGACTTCACACCTGAAGTACATCTGGCCCTGGACAAGTTTCTTGCAAATGTGGCCCTGGCTATGTCAGACAAATATCGTTAACCAGTTTGACTGTTGAAAACGAGCTTAAATGTTGTTTTGCTGACTTGGTAAACAACATGGCTTAATAAAATAAAAATCTGGAGATACTTATAAATGTGTGTTTATTAATTATCGATATAGTCTATTGTATAATATAACAATAGAAAACATATTTTAAAATCTTAATTTAAATCTTCTTTAGCATTAAACAACAATTAGGAGACTCTACTAAGTGAAGCATGCTTCTTGAAATAATGATGTCATATTAAGGTAACCCACATCAGATTCTTACCATGATAAATCATGATAAAGTATTTCATTTTATTTAATACTTTCATGTCAATACATATCTCACAATTATAAAATAGGTCAACAATGAAAGATTAGTTGGGGCATTTTTTATGACAAACAGGAGAATGGTGCAGATATAGTTACAATATACCATTAACATAAACCCGTAATAAAAATGCATAATTAATTAATTAATTAATTAATTAATAATTAACCCTGACCAATAAAATCTCAGAGGTGTCAACTGCATGAGTACAGCTTTAGTTATACGTCAAAAATACGGCGTGATGTGACGTCTGTGGGTGTGTTAACAACATCACAATAATAATAATAATAAATTAATAATAATATATAATTATAATATAATAATAATAATTTTTCTGTAGCTCAGTGGTTAGAGCATGGCGTTAACAAAACCAAGGTCATTGGTTCGATCTCAGGGATTACACATACTCCGAATCAATGTATAGTAAAATGCAATGTAAGTCGCTTAAATGTCTGCCAAATGCATAAATGTAAATGTAATTAATAATAATATAAGACTATTTCTAAACATATTTGTGAAAACACTATTGTTTAATGTATTAACATGTTGGCGCTGTACTCGCTTGCATTAAATGCATCATTAGGCTGCCTTAAAAGCTTGCATTTAGAAACGTGTATCTTATTGTTTACAGAAAAAAAACAAAGCAACTGATACATTTCATGAGATTTATTATATCAAACTCTGTATACAGTTACTGTTCTATAGCATGGAAATTCACAAGGATTTCTGACATAATTAACATAAATATGACTAAAAATACGCCCAAATGTGTCCTAATGATGTTTTCGAGTATTGTTAACCAATTATCAACAAGCATTACGAGGAAAAGACGCAACAAAACTACAGTACAGCGAAGTACTTTACTGACATCTGCTGGATAAACAGAAAAGGGTTGGCTAGTCATAAGTTGTATTAGTTTTTATGCATTTTTATCATAAACCCATTAAGAGTGATTCACAATTTTACATTAAATTGATATTACACATAAAATAATTAGGTAATTAAAAAAACTGATGACATCTGAGAGGGTTTTTTTACATGTTAAAGCGCTCCAATATTACGTCATTATAACTCGCATCTTCTCATCTCCAAGCAGCAGCCTGTTAAAACAATACAGTAACAGTCTTACTGTAACAATCCATTGAGTCGGAAAACAATTCGCTGCTTTGTGGTTATTAAACAATAAAGAACGAAGACAACTTGAGAGCAACAAGGGAAACCGACCTTAGAAGACCAGCAGCCACCAGACCTCCTCCGAATGGACCGACCCAGTACACCCAGTGGTATGTCCAGTAGTTAGTCATTAACGCAGGTCCAAAAGCTCTTGCAGGGTTTAAACAGGTGCCAGAAACATCACCACTATAAAACACAGTATGGTGATATTTACAACAGGGAACAGAAAAACTACAAACACCAGAGTAGCAAGTGTGGAACGTTTATGAAACATATAAATAACATTAATAAGTTGATGTTATTGGGTTTCGTTGTGTTTTTGACTCACCCTGCTAGAATGTTAATAATAACCGTGCAGCCCACCATGAAGGGCACTAGGGGGCTTTTGCTCTTTCCATTAACTGCCCCCAAAAGCACCACCATTGTAACCATACATGTCATGGCCATTTCCGCAAAGATAGCCTTGCCCAGTTGGTCATCAGATTTAAGAATATCAAACGCTGCCCCCGTAGCATTCATGTAGTTTTCATGTGAGGTCATGATCTTCAAAACATATTTGTTATAATTTATAAGTTTTAATAAATAGTTGTATTCATCACAAAAAGAGCATCACTTCCTGTCTCGCGCTACGGAAACAGTGTTATTGTCTGTCTTTCTGAAATACGTGCCTTGTTTAGTTCACACCTTTGACATCGCGGCTCCAAGTACTCCTCCGATAAGCTGACTGATAAGGTAGGGAACAACCATTGGCATCTGCATTCCGCCGCATAAGTAGATAGCAATGGTGAAGGGAGGGTTGAAATGTGAACCGCTGAGAAGACCAAAAAATACACTCACGTCAAGATTTAAGCAAATCGAACCCAATATATCACTTTGAGGGCTTAATAAATTATTTAAATAAATATATGAATAAAAGTCTTTAAAAATAAAACAATAATAAAATGATTAAATAATAGAATAAAATAAATAATTAAAATCGATTTTTTTAAGGTTTAGGGATTATCCCTATAACTTACATATCGCTTAGTAAACAAGAAATTATAAATAACACCATATAAGTAAAATTAACGAAAGGTACATTTATAAACAGATCACGCATATCAAAAGAACCTTATAATAATAATGCACTAAAATTTCCCTATTTTTTTCTCACCTGATTTCTGCCATACATGCTACGAGCACAGCCACAGCCAAACCATGTACCAGCGCTGGCTGCAGTCTGCCCGCGGCTTCCACGTTCTCGATTACAGATACGCAGCCAATGAAGACAAAAAACATCGTGCCCAGCAGTTCAGCGACACAGGGCTGGAACACTCTCTCATACTTGTTTGGAGGCTTGGCTGCCGGCTTATTCAGCAAGGTTTTGTCCAATTCTTGCAGCTCTAATTTCTCTGCGTCCATTGTCATCTTGCCTTAAAACTGCCTGTGCTTGCCCAGCTACAGATTGCTCTGTCTGTGATAGGCACACTATAAATCACTAATTCACACCTGAAGCTGTGATGCAGTGTGGTGTGGATTGTTATATAAATCAGCAATTGCAATTATAAACAATCCAGCAATAGCTGTGCAATCCAGATACAAGAAAGTTCAAAGCTCTGGTCAGTTTAAAGTCCACTTTTAGCATGTTGACACTAACTGGAATAAAGGGAACGCTATTCACATATTGACATGCATGTGAAAACATGCACAATAGATAAAGTATCGTGGGGAAAATACAGCATGTTTTTGTTATTGAACAAAAACAAAATATTGAAGTTTTGAAGCAGCACAAAGAAACTGAAGAATCTGAGAATATTTATGGAATATATTCATATCTTTCCAAAATGTTCATCAATCCAAGCCAGATCCATGAATACCCGTTTATTCCCTTATCAGAGGGACTGTTTGTTGCTACACAGATGAACTCTGTTATTGATTTGCTGGGCCATAACAGCCCGGCCTTGGGTGTAATTGCTATCAAATGGTGCGATAAAACGATCACAAATGCATGAAATTGGCTGAAATTTCAGGGTGAACTTTGTGCTGAAACATGATATGTGCTGATCAAGGATTCATAAATGTTATATTCAGGATGTTGCAGAAACGAGCAACTTTAAAATAAGGGGAAAATTATGATTTGATGCATTGCAGCCAAAATTTGATCACTGCGTCTGCTTATGTAATACAACATGCTGTTATTCTTACAGTTATTAACTGTAATAAGTATATATAAAAATACATAAGTATATATATATATATAAGTATATATAAAAATATATAATTCTTTATTTGAATGCTGCATATTCACATCCTCCAACAACTCAAAAAATGCATGCAGGCAAGATCTAACAAAAGACTGTTTATTAAAATAAATTTGTTTTGAATACACAATGAATAGATATAAAACGTCAAACAAATACATTTTTAGGAGAGTATGAAGCATTAGAGTACATAACAGTGTAGAGAAATGCATTAATATAAAGTTGAACAATATCACACAATGCTTTACATGGCTTTACAAGTTATTCTGAATCAAAAAGCTTGCAGAATGTAATCTTATCTCCATCATTTGAAGACAACACGGATCTTCTTATCGCCCATTATCAACCTACAAGGTATCAAACAACTGATAAGAAAACTGTAACAACAGATATTACATATCACGACTGAAAGCACAGTGTGAAATAAAAAATGCACATAAAATGTGCATTAAATATGAACTTCTATTGAATTTTCAATAGTCTATAATCTAAATTCAATATAT
>JAZGTJ010020107.1:0-10566 GCA_036877575.1 Botia almorhae | reverse complement strand
TGACTGCCGTGTCAGCCTCATGCAACTGGATGACACCAAACCAATCTGTCATAACCCGACCTATTAAATTGAGGTTAACCAGATGAAATGCAAACACAGCAGAGCACGGGCGAGAGGCGGGAAGCCTGACCACGGATGTGAGACATGAGACGTGAGGGGCCGGCGGGGACGAGAGAGCAGGGCAGAGTAAATGAAAAGCCTCTAATCTGTAAGTCTAACAGCGTGATCACAGCACAGCATGCTGGAACTTAAAAACCATGAGACAGGAAATGGATCTCCGGCGAGAGAAGATCAGGGCGCGTTCTCAATGAAGTGCGATTGAGAATTCCGGAAGCGTGCGCGTTAAAACGCAGATTCCCTTTGGAATTACGTGTCAGGGAAAAACTGTGTAACATAATCTCTTTAATTTAGTGTTTAATTAAATTCATGTTTCTTATGCAGATTGATGTATTTATACATTCGAAAAGTCGAAAACACCAGACATTCTAAAACAGAAGTCTGTTTGTGTTTTTCAGAAGGCAAAATGTGTGTTACACATTTTATTTAAAATTAAATTACAATTTAATTACACTATAAACAAATAAACAGTTTACAGCAGCAATATGCTGTTGTCTATAAAAAATACAGCAGCTTCATTGTGCTACACAGTTACTGTATGACAGCGTCCATGTTTTCTCATTTTACAGTAAAACAATATAAAACATATAACCAGTACAACAATAACAATATAAAACAAACAATATATAACAATATAAAACAAACAACCAAAAGAGAAAATATAGAAATATGTTTAAGGATTGGCCTTTTCATTTCAACAATGCAATTTGTTGCAGCTCTTTTTTTTAAAAAGGAGAGACAAACACAATGTTTCAGTGGCTGTACTGAGTGTTTGCTCTGAACAGAGGATGGTTGGTGACTGTGTCCGGATGACCTTTGGGATTAATGCTCTTATCCGTATATCCTGTATTTCTATAATCCAGTCTCAAAACACATGCCATCGTGCCCTCTGACCGGCTGAGAGATTATCTTTGCTTTTGTAAAATGCATTAAAATTAACGCGTGCATTAAACCACCATATGTGGCTCTATTCCTGAGGTTCCTCTGCTCGCGCAGGATTAAAAACTCCAGTATTGTAGACACATTATGATTACGTGACTTTAGTGGGAGGGTTTTTCTTTTCAGTTTACTGTGAAATTACTTTGGTTATCTCTAATTCTTTGATGTCAAAAGAAAACACAGATCATTTCTCAAAACAATGCAGTGATTTATAATCCACTGTTTTTAAGTTTATTTAGAGTGGTTTCTCCTGGCAGATTTATGCCGCTCATATCTGCTGCTTTTCATATTAGTCTCAAGTGAAAATGAGATTTTACTCCCTTGTGATTTGACGTCTGCTCTCGAGTTTCAGGAATCTGTCTGTTTTAAGACTGGCGCGAACTCCCCCTAACTAGAGCGCGTCAAAGGCGCTGTCCAGATCCGCGGTGCTGAAATCTGCTGTATAGACGTGCGGACCTGCCCACCTGATCTCTCTCTCTCTGTCTCTCTCTCTCTCTCTCTCTCTCTCTGTCTCTCTCTCTCTCTCTCTCTCTCAAAACTGATCTGCTTTGCACAGATCGTATCATTCGGCTCACAGCGCGCAACCTCTTTACGCGGTGGCCGCTTTACGCGTACCATAACGCACTGAACGCACAGGTCTCCGTCTGAACGTCAAACGCAGACCGCGTCTTCTTCACTTCGGCCGGACCTGTACATCTTCGGAATATAAATCAAATGTAAAAATACCAAGAAAATAACTTAAATATACGCAGAATTTCTCGGGAAGAGTCCAATGTGTGTCTTTGAGAGTAACTATGGGGGGAGTGTGTCTTACCTTCCGTCATTGGCAAGACTAGCTCGGGGTTAGACAGCCGAAGAGCCGCCGGACCTGAACCCGAAACGTCTTTTGGACCTATTGTACGCTGCCTGGGAATATAGGGGAGCTTGGATAAGCGTTATTGTGCTTTGGCGAGATGATGATGATGATGAAGATGGAGGTCCGGAGTCTTCAAGCGTTCGCGCTCCTGTGCGCGTTACGAGCCACACTGTCAGCAAATAACTGTGAGTCCATGTACACGCATGATTTTGATTGAAAATATAGATACATACATATTTTATTAATTATATGTGTCATGCAAAAAAATCACATATTTACGTATATTACATTACGTTATATTTGTTTACGTTTAAAAGTTAATCATTTAAACTAAATTTTAATTTAATTTTGTAATTTAAAAAAAACGAAACAACATTTTTTTTAATTAAAATATTAAATCAGCGCGTTTGCAACAAAAGCGGTTTCTGTCATTTTAATGTATTTTGTAAGTTTTAGTACTAGATTTTAAAAAGCACGCAGTATAAAACTCGCTGAAGGTTAAAGTGTGATTTTGGGGTTTTTTTGGGGGGCGTGTTTTACAGCTCCCGGGATGTCCGTATGTGTTTACCGCGTTTGCATGGCCTGGCACAGAATGACTTCTGCTATTAATGTGTTGGGTTAGATGAACACGCGTGTTCTGTTTGTACTGATCTGATGAGAGCAGACAAGCGACGCGTAACAGTCTAGACTGAACGAAAACGTCTCATTTTTGGTTTATATGTTACACAGACCAAAAACAACACAGTTTTACAATGAATGAGATTTCTAATTAACTTACACGGCAATGTAATTTCTTTATTGATCCATACGATGTAAGGAAACTATACACTTCGCTGTAGACGTTTTAGTTCGGCAACACATCCGGCCGCTGGGAGGCGCTGTTTCCCCGTATACACCAGTGCTGAAAATACCATTTAAAAGAGCTTTAACCTGTTCAAGCGGTCTACACTTCATCTCACGGTCATTTGTAGCACTTATAAACACTTTTAAAAGGACTTTAATTAGCACAATACTTTGGTTTGACTGTACTATTAAATGACTACTGGAATATTATAATTGGAGCATTGTAGCTTGTCTTGTAACAATGACACGTCTTTACGAAGATAAAATAATGAAACGAATTTAAAATCAAGTGAACGGAGGAAAGGTGTGTATTATTTTTTAAGCTCTATGTTTAAGATAACATAGAACTTGTTAAAAAACTTTGATTTCTGAAGGCAAGCAAACAGACAAATAAATACAGGCAGAACTATATTTTACTGAATTTATTTCCAGATTTGTAAACAGTATATGCGTGTATGTTTATTGGCATTCTGGTGTTATGTGATAAACAGTGTTACTCTCTGGTTAAGTCCCCAATGGAGCGTTTATTTGCATATGTGTCTACACGACCTCAAACAGAGCTTGACCGTGTGGAATCATGGTGCTTTGAGTTTAATCTTAAAATGTTTGGGTGACTCATAATGATGTCATAAACATGCAACAGTCCCAAAACATATTTGCATGCTAGCTAATGTACAGAAAAAAAGATGACAAAAGAACACGCACAAAACATGCCATTTTACACAAAGAGGTTTGTTGGGTTTTAAATGTTAAAATAATTTCTGAAGTTTCACAACTAAGATAAAAAATGTTTGGACACTTTGTAGTTAATGAATGACATCTGTGATTATTCTGCTAGGATATCAGTTGGTTGGCCGTCATTGGTTTACAAAGCCCCAGTTTGATGTTTTCTTATCTGTGTGATGCATTTTAAGTGTGGGACCACTGTATCGTTATATATACAAATGAAGATCTCCTTAGTCTTTTGATTGGTCACAAGCCATAAGATGACCAATCGGAAGGCTTCTTATTAATTAAGGTCATCCTTGATTGGCTCATTTGAGGACCGTTTGATCCGTAGCGACTCACAAACAGGTCGGTCTCAACAAGAAACGTTTTCACACGTAATTTGTAATAAGTAGCGCGTTTCTTGCTAAATAAATATTAGCATTAGATAATGATTATAGATTAGAGATATAACAGAAGGCCGCAAGACATTGCGGGCGGGAAACCATCTGTGGTTAAACACGAGTGATGTGCCAATATTAATACCCACACTAGCTGAGTCGTTCTCATGACCCATTAGGTTGCACAAATGATAATTAACAAACTCCACATACAACAGATTGCATAGAGAGGGATGTATGCCTCATCTGTCTGCAACAGGGCCTAGATATGGGTGCCGAAAATACACACGCCTCTGTATACTTAATTTACGAAGTCACAAATATGATTTGAAGACGTACACACTTGTGAAACAGACGCATCGCAGCGTATTACAGCTAATGAGAGCCGAACTGTCGTTGAAAGAGAGTCTGTTGTCGGCGACCTAGTTTTTCTTCCGCGCTTTGATCGAACGTGGCCGACAGCATAAGTCAATTACTCCTTTTAATTACCTGATCTGTGAGGTCCAGCCTGCCGAAAATCAGCCGGGAATCTTCTGCTCTTAAATCAGGAGAATAAAGAGGTCGTAGAGCGAATTGAACGCTGACGCAAAACGCATTACGGGCAGGACAGGCCTAATTAAACCATGTTAGTAATCAAATAAAAAACCTGTTTTATTTGCCCTTATGTAGTTTTGTTCGTTCAAAGGTGAATACATGTCACTTGTCCATGTTAGCATGTGTAATTCGGCTACCGTGGTAACTGCAGTGAATTGAACTTCTCGTGCAGTAATTCACGCCTGGAGTTTTAGATGCGTGTTGTCGTGTTTGGCAGGACTGTCATGGTGTATGAAGTTCCATGATAAAGCTGATGTCATCACCGGACCGGTTCACAGAGATTAAGAGCATCGGTTCTGCCTTAACTCTTGAAGTTCTCTCATTCTCTCTCTCTCTGTGTCTCACTCTGTCTATTTGTCTCTCTCTCTCTGCTTTCTCTCTCTCTCTCTCTCTCTCTCTCTCTCTCTCTCTCTCTCTGCCTCTCTCTCTCTCTATCTCCCTGTGTCTCACTCTGTTTATCTCTCTCTCTGCCTCTCTGTCTCTCTCTGTTTTCTCTGTCTTTCTCACTCTATATGTCTCACTCTATCTATAGGTCTCTCTGTCTGTATCTTTGTCTCTCTCTCTGTCTGTCCCCCCTTCTCCCTCCGTCTCTTTTTTTCTCTCTCTGCTTTGTTCTCTCTGTCTCCTGCTCTCTAGCTCTTTATATCTCTTTATATGTTTTTATTCCGTCTCACTCTCTGGGTCTCTCTATCTGTCGTCTCTTTATCTGTTTCATGCTCTCTCTCGCTCTCTCATTTTTCTCTCTCTGTGTAGGAATGAAATTCGCTGTGTTTGCACTGTACGGTAGATCATTGTCTAGCTCAATAATTGCCTGTATCTTGTCAGCACGTGTCAGCTGTAATTTCGGCCGATCCCGTAGCCATTGTTTGTGCATGACCTTAAAAGTTACAGACAAACAGCTTCCAAACTCCAGACCTGCTCATAAATGGCCTTTACTCACGATCCTCCATCTGTTTTCATCTCTGCTGGAAAGTGTTTATCACGCGCGCGCCGTCGGGTATTTTAAGATGTTTTACAAATGCCAGAAAATCTATTTTGAAAGGTGCGTGGGATGATGAGAAAAAATAGAAGGAAAATGAGAGGTAAAAAAATAAAATACTCTTAGTCCATCTCCGTGAAACACACAGAATCTCAATATACTGCAGTAAACAACATTGGAAATTCCAAATTATATAATCAAAAGAAAATGAAGCAACTTTGAGTTTGTCTTCAAGGCCGCGAAGAGCTTCACACAGGACCAGAAAAAAGTTGAAAAAGCATAGAAACATGTTTCGTACTGCTGTTGTCGTGTAATTTTGATGGACATGCTACATCATCGACATTTTTGTTTGTCCATCATTCCCATCAGCCAATCAGATTTTAAGGTTAGGTGTGGGGCCGGCCTTAGAAGTTGAGATGCACAGATTTTAGCATCGATTCCTGGGAACAAAATCGTATATTTAAGGAGATTGAGACACTAGTAGCTAGTAAACTAGACACTAGTAGATAGTAAACTAGACACTAGTAGCTAGTAAACTACATGCACACAAGTAGAAGTTCATGTATTATCTTTGTTTTTTGAGTTATGGCTGTAAAATCACGCATAAAGGAACCAGGTCTACTCCTCACCCCTCCAGAGCCCTATGACAAGTGATTGACAGATCTGCTCCATCAATCTGAAGACGCCGGTATTCGCGATGCTACGCTAGTCAGATAGACTGATGTGTTCTCTCAACAAACACAGTTCTTTGAATGTACAGTAGCTTTCTTTTAATAAGATGTAGTTCAGTCTGTGTTAGTGGGCGTTTAGTTTGACAAACATATGTTCGCCGACTTTGTAAGTATCACTGCAAGCGCAACAAACCGCTAACAAGCTTCTAATGGCGTTTCGCGAATAATCCAGAGACTTTGTCAGCCCACACTTGTCGCGAAACAACGGCTGTGGCTGTTTCACCCTGTGATCGCTGTTTGCGCGACACAGAAGAGGTTTTGTAAACACGTCCCTGTGGCTTTGATGTTCGCCAGTGTGGCAGGTTTTGGGTTGTTTTATATTTAAGTGGTCGGCCAATCAGAGAACTATGCGTAAACTTGCGTTGTTGGTCCGTGACTGCTGTGTTGCAGAAGAGAAAACCGAACAGAAATATTGTGCTGCTGGGTCTGGCCACATCAGTTGTTTGTCCAGTTTTTTTATGTTAAACGACAACCTTCAAGATCTTTAAACACACACACGCACACACACATAGAATTATATTGTTACGCTTTGTTTTTAACTAGCTAAAAATGTATGTTTATAATTACGGGTGTGTTTTGGTTCTTAGTGGTGTTTGTTAGGACTAACTTAACTAACTAACTAGCTGCAGACATCTCATCTCCATCCAGAGCAGCTGTGGGTGAGACACGTGCCACAGACAGTCTGTGAATCTTACATGTGTGTTTACTGCTGCTTCAACCTTGTGATGCAAGTCGATGAGAGCTGTTTCTGTCACAGTACAGTATCTGTCTCTCTCACCACAGTGTGTGTACTGTATGATGGACCAGAGATATCAGCCGTGGGGTCAAGACTGAGAACATGCTGTTGAACATTCAAATGTGAGATCAGATCGCTTGACAGATCTAATCTCCACTGGTGTCTTTTAAAGTTTGTTTTTCTTCTGTGGAGCACCAGAGATGTTAAATAAGTTTTCCAGGCTAGATTCAGGCAATCCGAAACAAAACGCAACAGCATTATAAACGCAAGCCCATATGATCTGCACTATATTCCGAGTGTTTTGAAGTCATGCGATAGCTTTCTGTGAGGAACACACTGAAATTAAAGTCTCTCATCACTAACAATCTCCATCTCTCTCGTGTTTCTGTGCCGAATGGGTGACATTTCAAACGGTCGATACATGTTGATTCGCTCGCCATGACCTGCACGTAAATGTCTGAGAGCTGACCCACGATCAGCTCTTAAAAACAGTTCGTGTTTGGACGGGAGGAATCCTTCAAGAATCTGTTTAAGTGCCCACTTCATAACTTAAAGTAACGCTTTACAGTATTTTTAGGGTTTATCCTGCAGTATAAACTTCAGTTAATCAGTAACCCACACCAGCTTTTGTTCTGTGTGAGTCTCTTGTCTTGCTTGTGCTTGTATTGTACCTGCTGAGCTGAGCGTGGCGCATCACAATGCGAGTGAAGCGTGTCTCTGTCAGCTTTAAATAATAGCCTCGCTTTCATTTTCCTGGATTACATCAGCCATCGCTGCCATGGGCAACGGCTGCTGAAATCAGGTCAACGCTAAATGCCAGGCGTGAAGAGGGGCAAAAAGCGTGGCCCGAGTCATTTTAATTACCCAGAATGCTGTGCGAGAGGGCACCAGGTTGTGAGGAGCGTTGTAAGTGGGACAATTACTGAATGTGAAGTGCTATCGTAAGAGAAGGAGACCACGCGGTTGTCCGATTTTTTGTAGATTTATCTTTGTGTGAGATTAAACCACTTTCGTAAAGCTTAGACATTCTACAGTGGTTCTCATATGAATTGAAGGTATATTGAATGTTAATTTAGCATCAACATGCAGGATAAATGGTTTTGTAAATGCTCAGCGCGATTTGACCTCCAAAAATCACGTTTCTTTCATTCATACAAACTTTCGTCCGCTGATGCTTTGTGCTTCTAACCTTGTATACTGCTAAAAGGCAAATAAAAGCCTAAATCCACAGAGAAAAGGCTGTGCGCCGCGTACACACAGAGATCTGGGGCGCTCCGAGAGCGTGTGAAGTCTCCAGCATGATTTAAATGAGTGTTTCACACGTTCTACGGGATGTTGGTGCAAAGACGTTCATCGTTTCCTTTTTCACTTCCTCATCCTCCCGCCTTCTCTCTCGGAAAAGTTTGTCGGAGGCGCCGGGCCCATTCCAACGTGGGAAAAGCTTTTCAGAAACGACATTAGGGATCGGCTGTTCTGTCACGGCTCGGATGCACAGGGACATCCAGGAAAATCCATTAAACACGGAGAGTCTTAAAAGCACAGCTGGACTCGGGGAAAAATGGACTGTCGTGCTGGGTTTGCACCGAGCTGCTTTTACGTTCAATAAAGCGTGAGAATGCTGCACGAGGAGGGAGTGAAAGCTCGGCCTGCGAGTTCTTGGATTCTTGCGTCCGCTAATAGCCTCGTACATATGTTTCGAAACCCACATTTGCTTAAAAGCTTTTGGTCTTAAACACTCCAAGGGGCAGCGAACGGTCAAATTGGAGTTGGTGACATCACGTGGTGTGTTTTGTGGCACGTCTGAGAATGTTCGTAAACATTCTGCATGCAAACAATATCATTTCTCTTACAATGCTAACGTTTTTCGTCTGATTGTCTAGCTAGCAAAACAGCGAATTAGACTAGCTATCCTCAAGCTAATACCTCCTCCGCTGAGGTGTTTCTGCCCATAAACATTCATTTCTCAGCATGCATATGTCAGGAGAAATCGTTGTGCTGACTAGCAGAATTTGCAGGGTAAACATAAAACTTTAATCCCCAACCCCCCCCGGCCGGCCCGTCTTCGCTCCCATACCAGAACCCTTCAGATCCCTGTAGAAACAATTACACCAATGTTTGTCAAATAAAAAAACATCTATGTTTTTTACAGTGCAACAAGCACTATGGGCGCATATATATTTCCATTTGTCACAAATGGATGTTTGTAGGTGTCGTGCGTATAAACTGAGAGATGCTTTTGATTCGTTAAACAGATTTATTAATTACGAGCATACATGAGTGCACTCTATTATCACTAATTAACGTGCTAAACATAGACGAATTTTGCCTTGATTAGCCAAACACGTAAGCTGTAATTAGCTTATTGTGTTCAATTACAATTAATTATTTAAAGCGTGCTGATTGGCTTAAAAAAAAACTGGCGACGTTTTCCTTTTGTAATTCCTGTGGAATTGTTGTTTTAATCGATTTATAGGGTAAAAAAACACAAATAAGATTTATTTCATATTCGTTTCTCCTTACAGTTGGG
The DNA here is from genome assembly GCA_036877575.1 of Botia almorhae. Classification (NCBI taxonomy): domain Eukaryota; kingdom Metazoa; phylum Chordata; class Actinopteri; order Cypriniformes; family Botiidae; genus Botia; species Botia almorhae. The sequence continues at coordinate 1,138 of JAZGTJ010020107.1, read as the reverse complement.
GAGCAAATTGGAGAGATAAATGTGAGAGGGCAAATTGGAGAGCGAGCTGGAAAGCGTGTTTTCTCGTGAGAAGATCTTTGAGGAAGATCTCATCATTGTCTCAACTGTGCTGATAAATCTGCGGTCAAAAAGAGCTTTACATGTTTATTCTCTAGTTAGGCTACACTGGTTTGTTACTCTGTACTTTTACTTTTGTATGTCAACAATTATTTATTTATTGTCATTGCAGAAAATATATTCTGTAGAAGGATTAATAAATGAAACCGCTCCGAACTTTCTTTAGAAGTGTCGAGACTCAGTGTCGAGACTCACTTTTAAAATGCATCTCGCATATTGCTGTCAGTCAGCCGTTTTCCCTCTCTCACAGAACGAGCGCACTGTATCTCTTTCTATCTCAGGCTTTTCCCCTCAGAGCGCCGGGTGTTAAACAGCCTCAAGTATATCTCACCTCCCCTCCGCTTACCCAAAATCTAATCTGGACTTTTCCGCTAGTGGACATCGAACGGTTTCCTCTCCGTTTCATACGCCATCAGCGTCAGGAGAGGAAGAGCGACAGAAATCCCCTGTCAGTCATGCCATCATGCATATTTATGAGTTTCAGAAACATCACTCGCTCAATTTGCTGGCATCACTCGCTTACAGGGGAAGAGATAGCCGCAACAGACACTCTGTTAAAAGTGCATTGAGAACTGGGTTCTGGAGGATTGGTCTGGAGGGAAACCTGCTTTAGAGGTTGACCTGTCTTCTCATTAGGGAATGTTCTGGAACTAAATTTACCTTTGAGTCTGTGAAGGACGTTTCGTTAATGGCGTATTTGCTTGGAGACGTTTGAGGTCCCTCAAAACTGTTGTGAGGAGGGAAACGGGACCTGATCTCGCTCCTGGCCTCTCTCCTTCCTGTGACCTTACTCCATACTTACCGTTTCATGGGTTTCTCCTCCTTATATCTCCCCCCTCTCTTATCTCTTATTGTCTCTTCTTGTTCACGGTCTGGAAGACATTTGTGATGCTGTGAGTGATCGTGTTTGATGTCAGGCTCATTCAGAAAGCTTCTGAAAGGTTAATTAGCTGAGAAATCGTGTTAGCTTCCTCAAACACTCGAGAATCAGAGAACCATTGACACATATTCGCTCTCTCTC
>JAZGTJ010020106.1:0-10566 GCA_036877575.1 Botia almorhae | reverse complement strand
CCTGTAAGCGCTGAAACGCTGGCGAATGCTGGCGAACACCGCAAAGATGTGAGCGAGTGTAAAACACACACTCGGCTCCGAAGCAAGAAGCTGAATGAAAGCCTGCGCTGCCGGCTTTTATACACACGCGCCAAGCGCTCGTGTGCCGGTGCGCAGCGCTTGCCCAAATGCTCATTGGCTCTCTCCTCTCGGGCCGATGCTCATTGGCGCGTTTTTTCTTACGCGAAGATGATAGGGCTCTCAAGCAAGACCCCATACGTCAGTCACTTGACGTAACGTCTCCGTTCCCTCCTTCAGGGAACTGGGGTTACATATGTAACCAAGACGTTAGAATGTCTAAAGTTGACTCCAAATAAAGTGTAACCAAAAAATATGATAGTTTGAAGCAATATGAGAGTGAGGTGGCACAGAGAGAGGGCAAAAAAGAGGATTCAAAAGCAAGTGAGTTTATTGACAATGAATGCAATCACAGAAATGATATGACTCCAAACAGAATGTAACACAGTCCACACAGAAGGGGGGTATCAGCTCCAACGAAGACGGGGAGGAAGATGAAGGCAGTGGGACCTCAGGAGGATGATGGGCAGGCAGGAGATTCGGCAGATGGGAATGGCTGGGCGGAGATACGGGGACAAGGTGGAGAGGAGGTAGATGTGGATGGGCTAAAGTGGAGTCTGGGACGAAGGGTGGATGATACTTGGGATAGGCATGAGGGAGTAACTGCAAAACGGCCTGAAACCACACAGACAAGACTGGACTGGACGTAACGGGAACAACAACTCGCAAATCTAACAGACTCAGGTCAGGTAAGTGAACAACCAAAACACTGTGACAAGGACTGGAAAACATGAGGGAAATATAAAGGGTAAGTGATTATAGAGAACAGGTGTGGGACATGACAGAGATGGAAGACAGCTGGGACGGAACAAGAGGGGTGGGGTAGATGTGGACAACGGAGCACGTGGCGAACTGTCAAGCGGATCTCATGCTCCGACACAACATATAAAACAATACAAACCCGGGATGATCAGACTGGAGTCCTGACAGTACCCCCCCTCCCCTCCAGGGACACCACCGGGCGTCATAGAAGAGACACTACCCTGCCGACGACGGAAATCTTCAATCAGAGAATGGTCCAGAATGTCACAGGACAGCACCCAACCGGACGAAAGCCAGGGCCGACGGGACTGCAGCTTTGGGTTCTTGTGTGGGAAATAGAGGGGGCAGATAACCAAGAGATTTAAATGATTTAAATGGTGACAAGCCAGAAGCAGAGACAGGTAAAGTGTTTCGGGCATACTCGACCCATGAGAGCTGGTGGCTCCAGGAACTCGAATTTTGAGATGACAGGCAGGGGAGTGCTCTCTCGAGATCCTGGTTGGCTCATTCGCACTGCCCATTGGTTTGCGGATAAAACCCTGACGACAGACTCGATGTGGCCCCGATCTGTCTGCAAAACTCTTTCCAGAACCGGGAAATAATGGGTTGGCAACCCATAAAGCCGGAAGATATGGTCGACCACTATCTGAGCAGTTTCCTGGGCTAAGGGTAATTTGGGCAGGGGAATGAAATGGGCCGCCTTGGAGAAACGGTCCACCACAGTCAAAATGACAGTGTTACCATCTGAGGGGGGAAGCCAGTGACAAAATTAAGGGCTATGTGAGACGTCTTGTTTTGGGCACAGACTGAACAAGCCAACACAAATTGCCTGGTATCAGGACCCATAGATTGCCACCAGATCTCTGAATTCCTGGATGGCAAGCTAGCTTGGACGAATGACCCCACTTAAGGACTTCATGTTGCAGCGCAGCTGGCACAAACAACCGACTCTCTGGGCACCCCTCCAGAATTTGACCCTCTCGAACGGCCTGCCTCACCCGGCGCTCGATCCCCCACGAGAGGGACCCTACCACCACCCCCTGTTTGAGAATGGCTTCAGCCAGTGTCTCCTCCCCTAGGAGGATGAGATTCAGCAGACGGGAATGGCTGGGCAGAAATAGACACAACATATAAAACAATACAAACCGGGACGATCAGACTGGAGTCCTGACAATGAGCTTATGTAGCCTATTTATTTATTTAGCTTGCATTTATCAGTCCTGTCAGGGCTGAGCTTAGCCTCCATATTAGTTTGAGTGAGAAACTGAACCTGTCTAGACACGACCCTGAACCAGCAGTGATGCAAGACTTTCTAACTAGTTCAACTAGTTGTTAAAGACAGTGGTTTTAAAAAATGTTTTTATGCACATCCTTACAACCTCCTGCTCCATTGGAGGTTATCGTTGGAATCATCAACATACTTATTAGCTTTTCATGTTAAGAGAAGAGGTTAAGGAATGTCTTCAATCTCACAATCGCCTAGGCAGTCAAAATTAAAAACACACATATGCCAGTAGCCTTCAGGCATACTTTTTTTTTCAATGGCTCACTAGCTAAAAATGGTACTAAGGTCCCTCAACTGATGTTTTGACCCTTAGCAGACCCTCTGTCTTTTCATAGAGTTTGAGGCCTGCTTTCTGTTTGCATGTTATGCATGGAGTTAGGCATTTTGAGTGACCTTGTTGTGGTCGATGACCTTTGGATCTTTCCCACACAACAGTTACTATGTCCTTCCCATCCACCTCTCCATATCCCCTGCCGGCCCCACTCTGCCCGAGGCATTTTCTGAACTAGATCTCCCAGATCTGTAGATGGAAATGAGGCAGAGTTAGGGAAGATGCCGTTTGAAAGAATAGGTTTTCCAACAGGGCCATCCTAAAAGCGGAGGTTCATTGATTATGAGAACTCCTCTGCAATTTGAAGTAGGATGCTTCATCACCCAGACATCAAAGAGGATATTAAAAGACAGCTCATTCCATGAACTGGAGGTTGAAGAAGAAGAGCAGCCTAATACCGATGAGATCTAAATAATTCAGAATTTCTTCTGGGAAAAAACATTATGACACATTCATAACATGCAAATACATGAAATGGACAGAAATATGCAATGTTGCAAAACTACTGAACTAGACATTTAAATTCTATTAAAAACCAAAACATTGGTTGTATAAAATAAAGTTTGGTGTTCTAGTTGCTCAATTGGTAGAGCATTGCTTTAGCTTTAGGGTTTGTTTCCCAAGGAAAAGACACACAGATAAGAAATATATATGTTGAAGGAAAAAGTTGGTCCTCCACTGTGTGTGTTCTAGTTTAGACAGCTAGTTTATTTTTTACTTAAAAGGAGACACACAAAAAGCCATTATGTCTTATTTGCTATTTTCATAATGTATAATGTTCATTGTCCAGTCCCCTTCCTCGCTTAACCTGCTGTCATACTTCCATTTCACAAGTCATTTTATTGCCAGTCTCCCAAATTAAACCACTGCTTACAGAAGGAAATCTCACACATCACAGCCTTATCAAGTCTTGTTTCATCAACCATTACGGTGTTTAAAAACAGGCATTCAAATTGGTGCTATCTTTCCTCCTTGATAATCACAAAACAAGAGTATATTCCAAAAACAACATTATGGCTTGTTCATAGAATAGTCACAGAATGCACTTTAGTCTGTGATGCAGACAAACTAAAGCCATTAGGCAGAATGAAAAGATATTTAGGAGGTTGTTTGGGTTGATGAGCTGTGTGTTTAGTAGACTTGGACAACAGGAGAATGTTATTGAGGTGATGTTTACTAACAAAACATAGACGGACAGGTACATTAACTGTAAATTGAACAGTGACTAAAAGCCACCTTGGATTACTGATTTGATTGTTTGTATAGATGCTGGAGCTCATTAATCATGAAGGGTGAAGAGGGAATGACAGCACATACCAAGCTGGGTATCCAGGTGAGTAAAAGGTGAATTCTTTAAACAGGTGGAAAACGACAGACAGACAGACCAGGAGGAATTGATGAAGGACCAACACAGGAGAGCTTGCTGGAGCTTGCATGGCGTACCATGCAAGTAGTGCTTTATGATTTACAATACCAGACAGTGTGTTCTGCCTCAGTGTGTGCTTATAACTGGTGAGATAATGGGATGCAGGTGCAGGTGATCAGTATTCTGGTGAATTGGTGCGATGTGTTCTGATCGATGACACTGTAGAGTAGAGTAAGTAATAGATGGATAATGACTAATCGAGAGGAGAGTATATCAGTTAATGTTATCATGATATTACACATGATATTACATCAGCTGTTGGATTACAGAATCAGTGTGAGAATTCATTTGATTTATTATTATTATTTTTTGTGTGTGTGGAAATACAGTACTTGAACATCTTTTGGACTTTTTGTTCTTTTATTCTTTTATCAATTTTTGGACATTTACAACATTTACAATTCATAATGATCTTAACATAAACCTCCTAATTTTTTTTTTCTTGTTAAATGTAACTTGGATGTGTTTTTGTTTAAAGATTAATCTCTTAACAAATGTTTGATATAAATAATGGACTTGTTTTACTGTGTATCTTAGCAGTTATGCGTGGCCACGCATGAGTTGACTGCTGGCCATATCTGATTGTGTCAGGGAAAGGTCTGTGTAAGCAACAGGAAGCCAGAGCTCAGGTAATTTAGCAGGAAGGCAGAGCCTTGTCCGTGCCAGCACAAGCACCCTGCTTTTCATACGTGGATGCTCTCATCGAATGAGCAATACACAAACATGCAACAAGACAACAAGTCACTGCTGTCCCATCCACATCAGACATTGAGACACAGAGTGTCTTCATGTATCAGCAGTGGTGTAAAGTAGCTAAACATTACTTTGTTACTGTACTTAAGTAGGTAGTTTTTAAATGTACTTAATTAGGTATGTTTACATTTTTAAGTGTAGTGCAACATTTTTAACCTAATAAATACTTTTTACTATGCGACTTTACTGTTGTTACTGTGCTTTTGTGTAGCTGATTTTATTTTTTGCACATGTCAGGCAAATTAAGGGGGGCTTGTGTTGAGAGTTGAATGCTATAACCAATCAGAGATGTTTCTGTTCAGCACGACAACCAATTAGAGATGTTTCTGTTGAGCGCAAAAATGTAATGGCCAATCAGAAGAATTTGAATTACCGGTCTATACAACCTATAGTCCATACAGTTTCATTACTCACTATAACCTAAGTTTGTGTGTGATTGACAATTAGATGTTCATGACTCGCATTTTGTGTTTGAACAACCGTTTTGTTTATTGAGCTACTAAGAGAACCTATGTAAAGTCTTATTAGTAAATTAACAGCTTGTTTTGTCTGTATCTTAAGAATATTGCATGCTACAACAAATGTTTTAATGCTGGGATTAATTACGTAATCTCGTTTAATTACACAGAAAATCGTATATTTGTTATTATTATTGTGTGACTTCTAACAATTACACTAGCTGTAAATTTAAATCATGATCATGATCAAAAGTGCATATTTCTTAAACGCGCATGAACTCTTTTTCTCACACACAATCGGCCTACTCAGGTCGTTGCCACGGAGAAATAAACAAACCGAAAACATCGTTCTGACAAGTGAAAAAAAATCAATAAAGGTTTGATTAACTTTTAGTGCTTTTAACTCTATGACTTTATTATTTCCATGCTGTTACTTTATATATTCCATTATTTTATCTTTATAATGTATATACTTAATGCGTTTATAAATGGCATATTTATATACATTTATCTGAACAGCATTAAAGTTTAGGTCACAAATATTGCCCCTTAATGGAAAAACCATTTCTGACCTTTGTACAGAAGCAGTAAAATGTGGATGCCTCTGTTTAAGTTAATTCATTTTATATTTTTAATGAATCTTAATCCTGAGTTTTCTAAAATAACCTAGGTTTCAATAATACATTTACAATGTATGTAATATTTTGATGTGGTATCTGTACTTTACTTATGTATGCAACTTAAGTACTTTTTCCACCACTATGCATATTAGTCAACTTCAAGCATATTAATAAAAAGATATACTCTAATATGATTTTAATAGATGTTCTTTGTGATAATTTTTTCTATGGATGTAACTACTTTCAACATTTAAAAAGTCTTTCTGGGTGGCCAATATTAATACAGCTGTTTATTTCTTCAGTGCTCAAGTGTCAACAAGTATTTAAGTATTTTTAACATCACACTGCTCCTACAAGTGAAATCAGGCAGTTTTGAAATAAAATACAGAAACACTTGGTGGGGATCGTGCTAGTGGCGAGATGTCACTCAATGTTCTTGTTACACATTACCCAAGAGACATAACTATGTCTGGTTTTTGGTTCGATAATGGATTTTTTTTCCCTAAGTCTCTATGCCAAAGAGCCCCTGGAGGCCTCCACTAGCCCTGAAATACAGCCTTGTCTTGGAGCAAGAGAAGTTTAGAGGGAGTCTACTTAGATTTCTTTGGGCCTTAGTGACCTGCTGGGGTCACAGGGTCAAATGCAAAAGTGACAATATGGATAATTGCCTGCTGAAGATAATGGCTTGCTGATTGAGATCAATTGCTTTCCATGGACAAAGAAGGAAAACAGTGGACTAAACTCTACCCTCTCAAGATGTCCAACAATAAGACAATAGATATCTGGCTTGTAGGAAAAGTGCATATAATATGGCATGTAAATAGTAAAAATATGGTTTTACATAAATCCACAAAAAGCAAGCTCAAACAAGTAACATCCGACAAAAGGGCATTAAATAAGGGAAGCAACAAGGCAGGTAACAAGGGCAGGCAGGTGAAGGGCATGAACTAATGATGGGATAATTAACAAGGAAACAAGAGGGTAAGGGTCAAGACTCAAGACAGGAGATCACATGGGACAAAGTAAACAAACAATAGCCATGCGCTTTCACAGATCACAAAAGACAGAGCATGAGTCTAGACCCTGGTTGTTTCTCAATATGCATTCTTGTCTGTACTTGTGTTCTTGTGGACTTGTGAAACGTCATCGGTCGTTGCCCAAGTACCGTTCCAATTCAAAGTTCACATCTAGCCAAGTACAGTTAAAATCCCCGGATGTGTTCTTGCTCCGCCTCTTTTATCGAGGATGCATCAGGAGGTGACTTGTGTGGACTTGATAAAGCCCATAACCCAGAATTCAGTTCGCGCCAACGGACATTTCGTAATGGCGCAGGAGAGAACTCATAACTGTAAGTGATACATTTTGAAAAACTATTGTTGTCTTGGTAAAGTATACCAACTGCAATGGCAATCCCAAGCTGTTCCATTTGATTGATTAATTCATTAATTAATTTACTTATTTCACTTTTGTCTGGTGTCTATTGTTTCCTCACAACATCCATCAATTTCCCAATGTTTTTTTGCTTTTTAAAATTTAAATAAAAAAACGAAAAGAGACAGTTGTTTCACATTTTATTTTATTTTAAAAATATGTAAATATAATCAGAGTAGTGAAATGATTCCTGAACCACAGAAGAGGCAGTTGTTTAATATCATATTAGGTACAAGGTAACATGTTTAATACAATTAAAAAAAACATACAATGAAATTAATTTAAGTAAGCATGCCATGTTGAGCGACGCTATCAAGTATGCTGCTGTTCCAGTTGCAGGATTACCGGACTTGTGTCCTCCTGTTCTCGGGAGTTCATACTTCCAGAGTCGAACTTGCCAAGTTCGAACTTGCAAGAACGCAAGTCCAGACTTTGCGAACTTGGTATTGAGAAACGCCTCCTGACTCTAAAATACAAGAACCAAGACAAGGAAACCAGGACCCTAACAGATTTGGACCAAATAATGAAAAGAAAGCAGCTAATAAGAGCATAGGATAGAGGGGAAACTCTTCAGAACTTTTTAAAAAGGTTCTCAGTTTGATTCCTCAGGAAACTGGTGATAAAATGTCAAGAAAACACTTCTGTAAATTCTAGGCAAAGGGTAACTACATTGGGTATGCCAAATTATCCTAGTTTAATTTATTTTTAGTTTTCTTTAATATTTAACACTTCTCGAAGTTACATTTGTGTTATTTCCTAGTCTTTTGAGGAGTTTACTGGAGATAATGTCTTGCACTGGAAGAGGCTCTGGAGAAGCCCAAACATGGCTACTGTTATTACAGGGAGCGCTAAGGATAGGGGACGCCTCTTTGACTGTCAATGTGGAGGCCCTTGGGGTGGCAGTTGCTAAAGTCTAAATCAGCGGTGGGTCCACCAAACTCCAGATCAGCCCTAAATGCCTTTGGAACACCTGGGCATGTTCAAACACAATGTTTACAACAACCACTGGAACGCTGAAGTTCTGGTGTGGCGACCCTGTCGTGGAGAAGCTCTTAAGTGGTGGCCATGTAATAGAGAGGCTCTTGAGTGCCAGTCATTTCGTAGAGAGGCTCTGGAGTGGTGGCCATCTCGTAAAGAACTGGAACAAAAACAGGAACAGAAGCTACATTTAAACAACAACATTCAACGACTGACAACAACTTAATAAAACTGAAGGTTTTTTTTCTCATATACTTATGGGGAGACAAGCTAACAGGTTAACAAAGAAGCAGGGCTAGTAATTAGAGTGCATGAACGTAACCATGACAACAAACAAGGGAACAGAACAGCAGGGAGACAAGAGGTGATAAACAAAAGATAGGACCGTAAGAGTTAAACATTTAGTCAAAACAACAAAAAATATGCAGTGTTTTCAGATCTCAAATAATGCAAAGACAACAAGTTCATACTAATTTTATCATACTAAAAAACAACACAATACTAATGTTTTATTTTACAATACTAATGCTTTCCACCAGTCATTGCTGGGTGACTTTCATACAAACCTTGATTGACCTGGCTGTGTGGCACAGAGCATTGTCCTGCTGGATAAAACAATCCTCAGAGTTAGGGAACATTTTCTGAGCAGAAGGAAGTTTTCTTCCAGGACAACCTTGTATGTGGCTTGATTCATGCGCCCTTCACAAAGACGAATTTGCCCAATTCCTTTAGCCTTGCTGAAGCACCCCCAGATCATCACAGATCCTCCACCAGATTTCACAGTGGGTGCGAGACACTGTGGCTTGTAGGCCCTTTCCAGGTCTCTGTCTAACCATTAGATGACCAGTTGTTGGGCAAAGCTAAAAATTGGACTCATTAGAGAAAATGACCTTACTTCGGTCCTCTATGGTCCAATCCTTTTTGACTTTTGCAAACCTCAGCCAGGTTTCTCTTTGCTTCTCATTAATGAAGAGCTTTTTCTAGCTTTGCAAAACTTCAGCCCTGCCTCTACATTTACATTTAGGCATTTAGCAGACGCTTTTATCCAAAGCGACTTACATCGCATTATACTACACATTGATCACTATACATTGAGTATGTGCAATCCCTGGGATCGAACCCATGACCTTGGCGCTGTTAACGCCATGCTCTAACCACTAAGCTACAGGAAAGCTTTAGGAGCCTATTTCAAACCATCGTTGTTGTGCACCCCAGCTACCATTTGCCATTGTTTTTCACTTGATGTCATTATATGGTTTCTGACTGACATTTAAATGAGCTGGTGGCCATCTCGTTCAGTGGAGAGTCGATTTCGCCCTCTACTGGTCTGTAGTTTTGTTGTCCCCAATGTCTGCAGCTTGACCTTGTTCTTATGAACCACTGTCTTTGAATTTTTAAGGATGGAAGCAACCTGACGCTCACTGTATCCCTCTGCTAGTAAAGCCAGAATTTAACCCTGTGTTCCTTTCCCAAAAATTTTCTTTCCATGTCTTTTGGCTTGCTCAGCAGTTATTTTTTGATTCCAGATACTTTAGAGTTTAGAGTTTCAACTAGGACTGTTTTTTGCCATCCAGCTGCTCCTATTGCAAGAGGATAGTGATGACTACAACCGTGTTTTCTATACTGTTCCCTGTTAAATAATATTTGGTTCAGGGGTCCGTTCTTCGTACCTCGCTTACTACATCCAGGATCAAATGACACATCCAAGATCAAATCATCGCGCTAACTATGAGCTCGCTATTCTGGTTCTCCGAACGCACCTGTTGTTGATGATTAGTATAGCTGGATGAAGTCATCTGAGATCACTGGGTGGCTTAAAAGGGGCTACGTATCGATAGTAGAACTCTTTGATTGGTCGGCGAACATGTCGAAGGAGCGCGCTCAGTATTTTTCTGCAGCAGAGCAAGAACTCTTAATTGAGGAATTTCAGGAGTTTCAGAGTTTAATTAAAACGCAAGGAAACACTGCAAAAGCTGCAAAAACAAGGAGAGAGGGCTGGCAGAAAGTTGCAGACAAATTAAACTCGTAAGTAATTATATTATATTATATATTATATTATATATTTTATATTATATTATATATTATATATTATATTTTCACATTAGAGCCACAACAGGACCCACTAGAACATGGGAACAAGTAAAAGTGAAATATAAGAACATCTTACAGAATGGTAATATTTATCACTTATATTGCTTTTAGTCTCTTGAAAAGAGACTGAAATAATCTGTTTGTTTGTTTATAACAGCAACCAAGAAAAGGGCAGCGCACAAAAAGACAGGTGGTGGTCCTGCACCGCCTCGGGTTGAATGCCACCAGACCCATTGTTGAGGGCATCCCTGGGGGCAGCTCTTCCTTAGACCAGCAGCCGGGGTGCAGTAGCAGCAGCAGCACCTTCATAACTG
>JAZGTJ010020105.1:0-10566 GCA_036877575.1 Botia almorhae | reverse complement strand
TCAGTAAATTTCTTTTTCTGTCAGTTCTAAAAATTAGAACTGAAGTCATAAACTAAAACCTAAAAGTTCTGAAATTCAGAATTTTGGCCAACCCTGGAGTCTGTACTACAGATGCACTCAGGGCCCCTGGTAAGCCAGTGGTCATTAAACCTAGCTTGTATATTCATGCCGTGAGCCAGTGTTCAATTAAGATAAAGCTTGTGAGTGTTGTCTTGGATCCATCTATTCCAGTCTGAACCATTTGCTTTGTATGGTAATGAGTGCAGGGGCCCATTTTGCGGTACCCATTAAGATGCCTGGCAGGCACAACGCTGTGTCCTTTCCAACATACTGTATGTCTGGTGTGTGATGTGGGCTTCTAATGACCCATGCTGGACATGAGAGGTCCAGGAAATGAGAGGAGAGCGAGGACAACTGATGCAGCACGAGAAAGAGATAAAGAAAGAGACAAGCAAACGCACATGGCATGTAAATGACATATCGAATGACCTGTGAGAGAGGAGGTGGTAGTCCGGTGCTGGTGATTTTGGTGCAGCCGGCGAAACAGGAGGACAAGTAGGTCACACCGTTGGAACCACAAACGGGGCTAACAGACGAATTGTAGCAGTTACAATGACTCATGCAGGGGGCGTCCGGCCTCTGGCCTACTTGCAGTGTCCTACATCCACACAGACACACATTCACCTGTTTGAATCACAGTTCCTTTGTAGTGTACATCTGACGTGTTTCGTGTGACAAAGCCCATCTGAGCACTGAAGTAACACAGAGCTCAGAATCCACACTCCTGATTGGTTGACAGCTTATATCTGTGGGTTTCTGTGGACTGGTTTTCATTACGCTAACTCTGCTGAATGTGGTGTTTAAATGTTATTGGTAACATGTTCAGTGGAGGTGAAGGTACTACGCTGTAATTGGTAGCTGAACGCATTAACAGATAACTAAAATACTTAACAAATAAACAAGAGACGCGCAATATGTCAAACTTTTTAAATGACAGGATTTAAATTTAGGGGACAACTGTCGAGTTATGCGCATAGATTACGTGGGAACCTGAATATTAGACAGCGAATCTGTATATACCTGCTGAAAAATCCAACTAAAGCTGGTTGCTGTGTTTTGGAACACTGTGGTTTGTCAACCAGCTAATAACCAGCTGGAAAGCAGCTACCATGTTCCCAAAGTTACCAGCTTATTATGGAGCGAAAGTTTGATTTCTACTCCACTTCAAATTTTCTGTACATATTCCTCCTCACACATAGTTAAAAAATAGATGTTTCAGGATGTGGACTTGTCATGCTCTACACTCACTGCAAGGACTAAATAAATGTCAGAAAAAACAACAAGGCTGTGAGGAGGAAAAAAAGCAGCGAAGCCCTCCGTACTCGTTGCCATAGGCGACGGTCACCCCAGCGACAGGTCCTGTGTCACAGCCCAGGAACAGAAAGGACACATAACAGGCAGTGGAGATGAGATTGACCAGCATGGCCATACAGATAGCGCCCCGGACAGTCAGTTTCAGCTTCTTCACCAGCAATCCCCCCAAGAATATTCCCAGACAGGCACACGGGATCGCCGTCATTCCTGTTTACGGACACATCATCGCCAGAATGAAACGGACGATGTAGAAAGCTTTGCTATGTAATTACAACCTCTATCTTTATATATATTTCTGAGCAATTCCAAAACAACAGTAAATAGCTTTGGATTAAATTGTGACGTTTTTTTTAATGAATACATGTAAATGTTATTTAAGTTGTGCATCTGTGTCAAAGATAAATGTTCGTGTTTTAATAGAAGTGGGCCCAACAGTCTGAGACCATCATGGAAATTTGTAATTTGACGCTTAGGATAATAAAGAAACATTATGAGTAAATGATAAAAAAAATTTTATAGTCTGCACGTCTGCTTCACTAATCAAACGGGTATTGTTTAAAAACCGCCCGTGTTAATTCTTATGTACAAAAGCTCAGATTTTCTTGCTGAAATCAAAGCACAACAACCTCTGTGGACATTTTCAAATCATGATGAGATAACATGAAATCCATACCAGCTCGAGTGTGTGCTGTCACTAAATCAAAGGATAGCGTTCCAAATTCAAAGACATTCTGAACTGTATGCCTTTTCATGTGTCACTCAAATTACTCATCATTTGAAATCATACAAACTGTATTAAATTAGAAAAATGCTCGACTGAAGCATTTTCTCCACTGATCTCACTAGACTTTTGGACCCCATGGTACAGATCTGTTTATGGGAGTCGCACGTGTGCGTGATACACACCCAGCAGCTGATTAGCAGAGGTGGTGGTGAGATTGAACTGCTGCTCCAGATATTTGCCGAGGAAGGCAGCGAAGCCGGCCACCACAGCGATCTCCATACAGGCAGCTAACACAATGCATGTGAACACTGGGTTGGACAGCAGGTGCTTAGTCACCTTGGGAATGACTGGAGGGTATAACAAAGAAAAAGTTAGAAATGTGTAACAGGGAGACAGTGGAGGAAATGAGAGAGGAAGAATTCAGAAAATGAGCCCATTTATACGCAGTTATCACGGACTAGCTCACCGCGTGGTCCTTAATAAATGCTAAGACTGACATTTTGTGCATGTTAAATTCAACAGATGAAACGTCATGTATTTAGTTGACATTCAAACCCCCAAACCCTTTGAAATTGCCGTAGAGTGGATACATCCTGCGGAGTCGTCGGTTTGATTGATATATTTGACAGCTACGTCTGGAACATCATGTCGGAGGCTGTATTCATACCAGATGGCAAACCCTTGTGAAATGCATCACCCGTGTTCAACAAAACAGCTGCCTGCAATCCTGCAATCTGACTTACTGAATGTTTGTGTCTCGCCGTTGTGTCGCTGTTAAATCTTCTTTGCGAGGTAATGTATAGCTTCAGGAATAAAGCTATATAATCAAATATCACATGATCGATGGCTGCCATTTTATAAAACGAGAGCCCTACAATGCAGAATGAATCTATACACAGAAAAACATTAGAAAAGAATCCCTGGTTATATTATGTACATTCTTCCAAAGACAACAATGTTTGCCTGTATAAACTTTTACCGAAATGCAAAACTTGCATTTCTACATTTACATTTTACATTTATGCATTTGGCAGACGCTTTTATCCAAAGCGGCTTACACTGCATTATACTATACATTGTTTCTGAGTATGTGCAATCCCTGGGATCAAACCCATGACCTTGGCGTTAACACCATGCTCTAACCACTGAGCTACACTGAGCTACTTCTGAAACAGTTTTCGGTTTCATCTGATGTCACAAATCTCTCTTTTCATCCCCTCCAATCACCTGATTTAATGCATGCCAGCATCTTAATCTATATCCTGTTTCAAGTGGAAACACAGCAGATCACATTACTGAAGTCAAATAGATTGCGAACTGCCTGGAAGACCAAAAACCTACCTAGTATTTTAGCATTGTTATTAGCGGAATGCATAATCAAATTAGCAAGTACTTTATCACACCATATGTGCAAAAATCTGGAGAGTGTTGTGTGAAGATATGTGTATATGGATTCCATGTGGGCTGATAAGTAAGAGTTAACTCTAATTGTCTAATTGGTCTCCAGAGTTACGCGTGTGTTAAGAGGAGCATGTCTGGTACAGTTCTAAAAGATTCAAGCACAACAAGAACATTTCTTGGAAACAATCACTATGGCCTCTGAATCAGGAAAAGTCAACTTCACGCCCACAAGCGGTTTGCGGCTGGCATTCAAAGACCAGCGCAACCTTATTCAGCTGAAGCGGACTAATCTCAACACGAGTGGATCTGACATTACAAGGTAAATTGGGGGCTCTTTGATTCAGTAAAAGACAGGCACTCAGCAGTGGTGTAAACTGTGTACAGTAATTGGAAATGGCACTGAGACCTCTAAGCTGTTGGCAGCAGGACAAGCTGTTAGGCTGGTAGTTCTGCAGGACTCCGTTGCTGGGCTTGGATTTCTCACAATCTGAAGGGGAGGGCAGCATGCACTGTTCCGTCTCCGGGCTTCCCCCCCACTCTCTGCTCGGCAGTGATTGGGGGAAACCAAACATGAAGAGGGAGGAGAAGAAGAGCAAGGCACCGCAGAGGAGAAAGCCACCCCACCACGCGCCGATCCAGCGGGGGTCATCGGGAGTGATGTCCAGCTTGGCTGAGGAGAGTCGTGCAGGTTAAATACTGCAGTGCTGTACTGTGGTATGCAATACTGTAAATACTGCAGGTTATAGATATCAATTTAGTCAGATCACTTGTAAATCAAACAGTTTTCACACTGATAGTGACAAATAAGACATATAAAACATAGCATGACGTATTTATGTGTAACATTAAATAGATCTGTGTGGCAAAACAACACGATTTATGGTCGTTGGTACTTTGAGGTTAAATATGCACTAATTATTAAATATGGTAAATATGGTATTATACTCTAATTATTAAACATGGTATTATATATATATACAAATATATATATATAATGGTATTAGATATACGACCAGAAGACGGATGGAAACTTACTTGTATCGATGAACAAAGCGTCCACATAATAGTTGGTACAGACAGACCCCAAGATGAAACCACAAGCAGGTCCAAACACCAGTGTGGAAAAGAGAATACCTGGAAAACAACATCATCACCAAAAATATGATTTTATTATTTGTATTATTTTTACAGTACAGTATCTGCTGTGAAGAAGTAAAGCAAGGGTTACCAATGGCTGGTAAATGTTATTTTCAGCCACAAGGTGGCAGACTCAACTCAAGAGCGAGCTTATTTTAAAGAACAGGAAAGCTTTTTGAATTCCGCTTCAGAAATACAGGAAGAAACATTAATTGTACGGACACAATTGCAGACAGCGTAAAGTTTTCACCCTTTTTCCTGTAGTTTCTCACTTTCCCAAAATATCACGCAGAATATTTCAAACAACCAGTCTTCAACACATTATTGTAAATAAACACTGGTATGTTCATCACTAAACGTTCATTACTATTACTATATATAATTAAAAACACTAATAATGCATAACAATATATAAGAGCATTCAGACCTTTATAGACTATAACCTCAAACTGCCTGATCAAATATTTCAAGCATAGAAAAATCACAATTATATTCCATACAGACACAGTAAGTCACTAGTCCTTAGGGTTTGCATACAAAGCAAAAACAGAATAAAGAAACGGATTTACTTTCGACTGGAATGGAGTGGTAGAGCTAAGAGCAGACAGTGCTGTGCTGGCACCTAACACAAGCGGCAGACATCTGGGGCACAAATTCCTATTAACATGCTGTCAAAACGTGTGACAGTGACCCAGCAACGGCCCTGCGGGTCACATGCAGCTTCTGAGATTACGGAGCCTTTATCCAGACACTCTCATCAGCTTTGCCTGTCATTCTCTTATTAAAACACATGCAGTATTGTTTCATTAAGCAGTGAGTGTATTCTGTTGCAGATTTGGTCCACCATACTCCACCATAATCTTTCAGTACAGAGAAAGATTAAAGGATCCAAAGAATGTGCAACATGCAGCACTGGACAAGCAGAACCGCAGTGTGACAAGAGAACACGGCACAAATTCACTTGTAACTTATGACAATAAAGAGTCAATGGGTTACTGGGGGGCCCTAAATGTCAACGATAATTAAATACTAAGACATTGACGGACAGCTTAAAATCACGACTGTTACTGTGAGTTCTGATGGATGTAAGAACGAGATTGTGTTAAGATCGTTCGAGCCTTTGATGCGGATTCTGATGCAAAAGCTACACGAAACATTATTGTATTAATAGTTATTATTGTTGAAGAGAGACTGATTCAACATGCTTTTATCACAGCATGACGGTATAAATTACATTTACATTTAGGCATTTAGCGAATTCTTTTATACAAAGCGACCTCACAAGGTGAGGAAAACATCAGATTAGAATTAGATTAAATTAGAATTAAAACATTATAGTATTGGTCACTTTTTTTAAGTGTAAGACATAATGAATGTATTTAAGCAGGACACAGCCTAAACATCAAATAAACAGGAACATTTATTTAAACTGGTCTAGAACACTCAGAGAAGCTCACCACATCACTGAAACACATCCATTGATTTCTGTGGACCTGTTATCAACTATGTCAACACAGAACCTGCAACGACACTCAATAGACTGTGTGATCTTTAGTAAATGATCTGCAGCTGTACAAGAACCGTGCATGTGCCTGTTATCAACACGATTATCAGTGTCTCCACCTGCCATTATGTACTCAATCGCACAGTCGCATGCAAATGGATACGTATGCCTAAATGCACCGGCATTCATGCACACACTCAGGTGCATGTCAAATCTATATAACAAAGCTGCATCTCTGCATCAGGATGGAGCTAACAGACACATCAAACGAGGTCCTCACACCACACAATGCCTGACCGCTTAAACCACTGACAGACAGCAGCACAACAGATGTGAGCAACCACCTCCAGCAGCCAACAAATGAGCATGTCTGGAAAAAATGAGTCACTTTCAGCAGGTCCTAAATTACAATGCCTCGGTTCAAAGCGGGAGTTTATATATGTGTGTGTGTGTGTATCTTCACAACAGAGGTCTGTTTCTGGCCACCTAAGGGGAAGTACTGGTTCACACACACGTACATGTTTCAAACCACGAAACCGCCACCACAGGGTCTGTTCACTGTTTGAAGAAAATCGTAATATTTCCTGTGATCGAACAGCAACAGGATGCTGTGAGAGAAGTTTCCCTCAGCTTCAGTAGAAACTGCTGCTCACTGACAGTAATACAGCACTACTAGTTACTGGCAACTACTAGCCACGAGTAACCAAGTATTCAGTTACTCATTAAGTGGTTCATAAAACATTTCACACAGACCATAATTCCGTAATTGCACCCAACAGCTATCAATCCCCATCTAACTGTTAGCTTAGGCGTGCAGGTGTCTAAGCAACCGGTTTAACTGATAAAGGGAAGTATATATACACCACTAAACCCAGAATGACACTGGCAACAACTGCACATTTCCATCCCAACAGCTGTGCTGCTCACTGGAAGGCATTGTGGTCATTTTAGTGTGTGTTGCCTAAGAGACTGTGTGTGTGTTTCTGTCTATGCATGCTGATTTTTCGTGTAGCAGTATGCCCTCACAGGAAACCTCAGAAAGGCTGCAGAAACTTCGCAATCACCTTTACAGAAATGTGACTGTTAGCTTGGGCTAAGAAACCTTTCACAATGAGAACGAAAAACTCCATCAGCCACTTCCAGGACTACATCTTTTGTGGTGACCTTTTCTCTAAAGATAACAGCTAAAGTTTGTGTGATTTACAAGTGTCATTTTCTGTGCATCTAAAACGATTTGAGGAGGATTTCGGCTCAGTGGCTCACAGTCTCTCCTTCTGTACGTTCCACCTCATTAGCTGCTTGCAATAAAGGAGCACAACTGACATGCAAAAGTCAGTTGGCTTTCTAGTTCCCTTTCTAGTTCCCAAATTAGTAAGACTGCATTTTTAAAGAATGTTCCAGACCGTCCTCTGGGACACGTAACACGTACAGGGTTAATGAAAACTGTCTTTCCACGAATACAAAACCGGGCCTTTAGTCACCGGAGAAATGAGCTACATCCCTTTCTCCAGTTATCAATGTGCTAATAATTAAGGCAACTTTTACTGCACAGCACAAATTGTGCAGTTAGTATTTTTAACTTTACGACTTCAATCTTCATTAAAGAACAGAGCGGGCATTAAAACAGCCATGCTGGGTAAAAGTTCATGATTCACCTAAATACCTTCGAAATGGGCCTTTCTTCCTGGAACCCTCAATTGAGTACAGATGAAAAACAGAGTCATTTATTTCTAGCTTATTCTGCTGTAATTTACACATTTAACCGCATAGTCAAGACTTATGGGTGTTATTCTATTTATGGGTATTATTTGTTTCTTTAGAAAGCAAACAATTGACATTCAGCAACACATAGATTTGAATACCAACTCTGTTTTATGTCCATCACAAAAACTTGACAGTTTTCATATACACAGACGTTATAAATACATAAGATGCAAAGAAAACAATAACGAGAAGAAATTAATACATACAAGTGAGAAAAAGTGAGACAATAACAATTTCAAGAGTTTTTCACCACTTTTAACCCTCTGTATTAGAAACCATTAACTTGATAACTCATTAACTTGACAACCGTTAACTTGGTAACCCAGGATCTACTGGGGTTATCTTGTTCAAATTAGCTTCACACCTTTCATACTTTACTCTGGTTTAGTAAAACAGACAAAACAACTGGCATTACAGTTCGGTAATTCTAACTCTGCTCTGAAAAACGGTGTCATAACATATTGTTACAAGTGGTGCTAACACCCATTTAAAATCGTGAAATGTTGCCACACACAGCTGAAACCCGCAGTGGTTCTAAACGATACACATAGTGTAAATAGCTGATATGCACAAATGCTTACATGCAAAAACATATTGTCATTATATTATCTCAGAATTTGGACCATTCCTTAAAGGTACAGAGATAATTCATCTAATCTTCAGAGAGAATCATCTAATGTTACTAATGAACTAACAAGTTCATTGGAATCATCAATTCAGTAAGTTAAGGAGTTAGGAAATCAGCTGTTTTCAGTTCAGCCAAACTGCTTTTTGACATGCTCATTATAACCTGCTGCAACAGACATTCAGGCTTCCACCGTAATCCTGTGCGTCATAAATCAAAGGCGGATTTACAGTAGTGGACATTTTGTGAATATTCACACCAGACAAGAACGTACAACCCTCAGGTGTCAAAAACATCTGATCTCAAATAGCCAAGAAAACACTTTTTAGGGGCAGTCAAGTAAGAGATAAAAACAGAAGCGAGAGAGAGAGATTATGGGATGGTGTTCATCCTTCTAGTATTTTCCATGTGCCCTTTAGAGCGCTGACAGACAGAGAAAAACATCAGAAAAGACAACACAGCATCGGCGCTAGGCAGCAAAGAAACCCAAGAATTACGCAAACATAAAGCCAGATCAGGGATTTATTCATGTTGTCAGACTACATTCAACACGAACGCTTTGTGTTTGTTCAGTCCAGGAACAGAGACAAGCTGATTTTTCCTCCACAGAGGTCATGTCATGTCGCGGAAAGCTTAAAACGTAACTGCAACACTTTTATTTTCAGTGTGTCAGTCTGAAGGTGCATAAATTTACATACCGAGGAATCTTGAGCCATTATTAACGGTTTCGGACGATGAAATGTCAGCAAGAAAACGACTGTCAGAAATGTCTCGTGTCCCACGGCTTCAAAGACAAGCAGCAGGATACCGGCAGATGGCCAGGGCATCCGACAAAGTTGATAGGATCTTTTCACCAAAATGAACATTATTTTCTTTGAGAAAATCTGAAGGAAACAAACGCTGAAAATCTACATACAAATGTGATGTCAGTTTTTCCATTTTTAGCAGATCAATGGATGTCTTATTTTTGTTGCTAAAGATAATCTCTTTGTCACTCACATTTTACATTTACTTTATGGAAAAGAGCGGCCAGATGATTCTTTATAAATACACCAGTTGTGTTTGACTGAGAATGAATCAAATTATATGGGATTAAAATAATATTTACATGAATAAAGATAATAGTATTTTTACGTAGGTGAAATAAAAAGCAAACATTTAAAGGTTTGTTTTCTTTGAATTCTTAGACTGGGTGGAATGATTTCAGTAGATTAAAAGGGTGTATCTACTGCTTTTACTTTGTTGTTTTAGAGCATGGTGAAGGTAATTTACTATGCTTTGATGATGTAAACTCCAGGCCCGTGAAATGCATCTGTCCCTTCAATTCTTCTCTCTGCTGTTCAAACGCATCAAGCTGTCTGTCACTCACAGACTAATGCTACAAGCCACTGACCAGAGGGATGTCAGTTTTAATCTATGCCAAGATGTTGATGCTACGTTTCTGACAAAAGTATTAAAGGTTATACCAGAAACACTTTGAAAACACAATTTGAAGGTACTCATTGCACTGTAAAAAAAACAATTAAATTTTTTAAGTAAACTCAACTTGGCTGCACAGGCCATTTAAACTCACTGTTTTTAACCTTGACTGGTGTTGAGTTGCTGTAACTTACGTGTTATAAAAAACTGATTTGAAAAGAATCGATTGACTGTAGATTGAATTGATTGTAAAGCTGATGTGTTAATAGATTAAACTGAAAATTCAAATGTAGCAAAGTTTTTTTTTACAGTGCAGAAATCTCACATAAATATAATAATACAAAATATATAATAATCTAGGTCTAAATCTTGAAATATGTCTTTTGTGTAACAGAGCCTCAGTCAGGTAGGAGTGACTTCAGCTACCAACGCACACAAATGATTTCTAAGTGAAATAAATGCAAATAGGTGTTTTCTCATGGCGCATTATAAGCAAGCATAAGGACATTTAGAGACCCAGGAGGCTTTTGCTCTCTGTTCAAGTTTAATTTAAATTTCGAGCTGTTTGGTTTTCCCAGTGCGTGTGAGATATTTTCAAGAGCTCCACTCAGTCTGGCA
>JAZGTJ010020103.1:0-10567 GCA_036877575.1 Botia almorhae | reverse complement strand
GCATTATACTATACATTGATTCTGAGAATGTGCAATCCCTGGGATCGAACCCATGACCTCGGCGTTGTTAACGCCATGCTCTAACCACTGAGCCACAGGAAAGCTACATGAAATCCAAACTTAGCATATTAACTTAATGCATAATCCTGGTTTTTGAGACACCTGTTTTTTCTTATTTACGTACCTCTATGTTAAACTGGTGTATAAAAGCAACATCACACTCTCAGTTGTGTCATTACAGCTGTATATTAGCATGCTGTCACTACCTGCGACCGAATCGCAGCCGAGCTCATGCAGTGCAATAACGCACTGCTGTTTGAATCTCTGTGATGACACGTGTTATGACACAAGTTCATACTTACAGTGCTTGTGTCCTTCTTGCCTTTGTGGGACGAGGCCACCACTGCCAAATACTGGATCACTTTCTTGGTGTTTTCTGTCTTTCCAGCACCTGATTCGCCACTAGGAATAAAACAACACGATAAAACCACAGCACTGCCTCCAGGTATGACTATTATTATGAGATAAATGAGTATTATAAGATAAATCTATAATACTATAAAACTTTATGCTGACACATTGAAATTTCCATATTTAAAAAAAATTGAGTTTGGGATCCATAAGGGTGTGCCACAGCCTCAGGACCGGTTCTTTGGCAGGAGCAAGATGCCCCTAGATCAGTTCTTCTGATATTATAAAAGCTAATTTATTCAAAACTTTATACCCAGTGGTTTGTACAGTTTTTTTGTGATTTCTTCTTCTGTAAAATTCATGATGACTGTGCCAGAAATCTGACAGAATGGTGATGAAAGTGTTGGTCTACTCCCATATACTGCATTAGGTGCGAGGTATGAGAGATATGAGTAAACATAACAGCCTCAATGGTCTGAAATACCCATGAGCTTACAGTGTTAGCATACTGTTGTTCTGGTTGTTCATAACTGGTTGCTCTGCTTCATAGCAGAGCCATGTGGAAACAGTCTGATGCTGACTGTTTCCGTACCCTAGCAACAGTCGCCCCAGAGCTATTTAAATGCACATTTCCTTTGTCTCACTCACAGGAAGGTTACACACAGTGTCTGTTGATACTGTACTGTCTTGTACTGTACCTTAAACTCTGACACAGAGAAACAACACCACATCTGCCTGTTTTACACCTTTTTCCATCTCATGCAGTTGTGAAACAAATGATAGCCTCTTCAAACTGTACAATTGTAGCTTCTTTAAATACAACAACAGCTTTTTTTATAGATTTTGTTTTAATGACTTTTTGTGAGAAGCCTCAAAAACTCATCAAATTCTCATTAAAAGCCCAGTAATGATCAGAAGTAAAAACAAACAAACAGAAATAAAGCCAACATGCAAGTAACTCTGGATTTAGAATCAGGACTTCCTGTGAGTAGACCAATACTGAGGAGACATGACCTCTGGGATTCATCTGACTTGTTCCCACTGCTGGGAAACATCTGAACAAATGTAGGATCCCAGCAACTTAGATAAAAACATTACCCTATATGTTAACAGGGATTTGTGTTAATAAGTGGACACTCTTGCCGAATGTTATATTAGTTGGGGCGTAAAATAGTTTTGGATTGACGCCGGCGTCTAAATAACTGTTAACTTTATTTGCCAATGTTTTGTATATATGATAAGTGACTCTGGATTCAGTTTGAATAGATGCGGCGTTCGGAGATGCAAAAAAGGAATGAAAACTTACGTGCAAAGAATAGACTGGTCCTCTCGATCTGTCGAGAGAAAAGATGGTCAGTTACAATGACAGGTTCTTGCCGTGTAAATTACTATCGTATAATCGAATGCCAAATACAAGCGTTATTACAACATCCAGTCATACAGGGAATCCAGTTGCATTTGATGTGCAGGGCAGTAATCTGAAAAATCTCTGCTCTCCTTACAGTTTTCACCCTTCTTCCTTAGCTCAGCAATGGGGCGACCATTGATTCATACTGATAAAATCAGAGCCTGAAAACCTGATCTTGGCCACATTAATGACGGCTCAATGGCTATTAGAGGTTAGGCTCTAAGCCAACTTTTACTTCACGATTAAACAGACTCTGGCTCTTATCAAGCGTCTTGGAGGCTGGAACCTACCAGCTAATCAGCTAAATGCGAGCTAGTCTATTTTGTTCATGTACTATAGAACCCTCCACTGTTGTAAACAGAATGAACGGCTATTGCTCATTTTGGATATGACTAAAGCTGGGCAGGTTTCCACATACAACATGAGGTCAGCTCCCCTGTTCCCCCGTTTCTTCCTAATTAAGGCACAAAGCAGGGCAACTGGGATTCAGAAAATCATATGTAAACACAGAGATGGGGAAAGTCTGTACTTTAGGGACTGCATTTGATTAAAAAAAAGCACAAATATTGTTTCATCTTAGCTAAAGAATGTTTCTGTTTAGCATTTATAAGGCTTAATAGAAGCACTGATAGGAATGACAGCAGTAGCAAAGCTGTAGATTGAAACCAAACATTTATTATGTTTTTTTTAACATACAGGGATGTTAAAAAAACTACACAGGGATACATGCACAAAGTCACTTTTCTATTTAAGAATTAAGTTCTCTTCTTTCATTTGATTCTCATGACAAGGGCAGGGCCACATCAGGCCTAGCGGTGAACTGTGGTCGCCATGGGTCATACTCAGTGAAGCACAGAAGCTCTGTTGGACTTCAAAGAGAGATCAGTATAAACCTCTGAACAGGAATGTGTGTGAGAGAGAGGGGGAGAGACAGAGAGAGAGAGAGAGGGAGAGATTTTGTTCAGGATGATTTTGAGCATGTAAAATACTTTAGCTATTACTTCAGAGTTCAGGGAATACACCAAAACCTCAAAACCTGTTGGAGAGGTCATGTGACATTTAGTTGCAACAACTTGATTTGTTATGCAACTACTGGACTTGTTCTTCATTTTTAGGTCAAAGGCTCAAAGTCATTATAATATTTTAAAGGTTTGCCCAGAAAACATTGTTTTTATATAGTGGGTAAGGTCCCTGGCTGTCTGTCTATGCGGCTCTCTATATGCAACCCTTGTTCTTCTGAACTGACAAATGCCAAATTTAAGGTGCTAAAGATCTTGTCGTTAAGCCAGCACAACACCTACAGTAATATCACCCTATAACAGCCTATGGTTTCTTCAAGCTGAAGTTCCTTTAGCTGTGTCAGCAAGAGCAGCTTTTTACAAGTGCTTATAAGTGACGTTAGCTGTGTGAACTGTTGACAATGCATACACATATACTCCACACCACTGTCTTACTAACACAAGCTCTGCAGCCTCAGAGCTGTCACGCTACATGCAAACAAACACAAGTCACATTTAAAGAGCAAAATCTACAATGTCCAACTGCACATTATGTAATCAAAAGGGTTTCCTGGATCCAGAATCCTTCTTGGACTGAGTTTAAAAAGTCAAAGACGAAGGTTAACAAGAAATCCAAACAAGTGTTTCAATTTCTTAAAGTCAAGCTTTCTCTGTCAACAAAACAAGCATCAGCATGCTAACGTCCAGAAGGACGGGCCTCACCTTGCAACATGTTCCTGTACGCGTTATCAGAGATGGAGTAGATATGAGGTGGGACCTCATGGCGCTTTTTGCCTTTGTACATGTCGATGATCTTCTCGGAGTAGATGGGAAGCATTTTATATGGATTTACCACCACGCAGAACAGCCCAGAGTATGTCTATAAAACACAACATCTGAATGTAAAGACAGGACAATCTGTCTAAAACATTGTGATATGAATCCATCAGGTAAACAACAATAACGAGATAACACTACAGTAACATACAGAAATACAGTAACATACCGCGTGTACTGCACAAAATTCACCTGACAATTTACAAAAATTAATGGTTTTAATTAATTAATGCTATGAACCTTAATGACTGTAGTTTCTCATTCTTAAGCACAGAATTCAGTCTATTTACTACTCTACATTTTCTACCGGTATTAAAAATATTGCTGTAATATAATGGGGCCGAGGCTGGTCACAACGGACTGCTATAGAAATGTTTAATATTAATGTGCTATGAGCATCTGTCAGGCTAAATGAAATGGCCAGACTTTTTGCGTGTACACTTTTTTGGTAAATTCTTTGTAAGGCGTGTCATTTCTTGAAGAACTGAGAAATAATCTTTCTTTTCAGAAAATGGCCAGTAGAAAAAGGCCTTTAACCTTTAGAAAAGCTGTTTAGAATCACAGTGATGTACTCACATAGATGAGTCCAGAATAGTATCTTTCCCTCAGGTTGTGCAGAACAGAAGCTTCATTCAGGCAGGTGAGCTCCGCCATGTCCTCCACTTTACTGAACTTGGGTGGGTTCATCTTCTGGATGTCGTCCTTGTTGACTGTGATTTTCTTCCCATTGTCCATCAGCTCAACCAGAACCTCGTCCCCGTGTTCCTCTTTGATACTGGCGCTCTCAAAACCGTGTTTCTCAGAAGGGACCCAGACTAGCTTTTTGGCGGCCCAATCTGCCTGGGCGACGGGGCTGTTGATGAAGTCTTTGTCCAGGAACAGAAATTTCTCATCCTCGCTCAAGCTCTTTTTCGCCATCTTGGTTTAGTTGTTAATACAACTACAAATTTAAGAGGAAAACAAACACTTACTGTGATTTTACAACACAATATTATCTGTACAGTAGAATAAAGCAATATTGATGTTCATTTTAAAATGCAACACGGTCTCTGCAAGTTAAATTCATCCCACATGACACAGAATTAAACATCCGGTGCGTAATGCCAACTTTTGTATATGTTTTCCTATGGAAATACGCAACAACAGCCAAACAGTTTATGGAAAAACTTTGGTACCATACAGTGTAACTCGTGCAAAGTTAAATAAAACAACATTTTCCTAAACAAGCATTAGACAGGTCACAGGGGACACCACCATCATCCCCAATTATGATGAATAAACGGCAAACACATCCGGGAAAATTAAGGAACATTTTATCTGCTCCGATTAAACTTTTCCTCACTCTGGCTATGACTCCATAGGCAAAACAAATATAATCATGGGCTAATTAATTAATGCTGTTTTTGTAGTTACATTTCTAGCTCAGCTGCAGTCCCATGCTGCAATGACCATATAAGGCTTCCTTCTGGGCAGCAGACGATCTGTCGACCTAAACAGCAGAAGCAAGTGAACTCCCAAACAAAGCCCTTATAGGGAATAGTATGCCTCCAGCCGGACTCGCAGTTTACTGCAAAATGATAACATTAGGCAGGGACGGTCAAGGGCTGGAGGGGTCCAATTTTCCTGCAACTTTCCTCCACCCTTTCTCTTCCTCTGCTGGGCTGATAAAGGGAAGTTTATACAAGTACACTGCACAGTACAGTTGTCAAGCAGCAGGTGCAGCCCTGGAGATCTTGCAACCGAGATACTTTTGAGAAATTTTGGGAAACAGCATCAAAACTGCGTCTTCCCTCCTACATGTAAAGTTCTTTGAAAAATACATTGTACATTCTAGCAGCTGTATGCAAGAAAGATACAATTATTTTTTATGCTTTAATGTTTCCATCCGTGTAGTATTTAATAGAAGCGACAGTATATGGAGTCAAGTTTCCAAAAAAGAAACCACATTTTATTCTTAGCTGTGAAACTGTCCAGCAATCAGCAACAATGACAAAACAAATCTGAGTCACCTCCATTTCAACAACACAGACATGAATTATAGTTAAAATCAGACATTTGCTCTGAGAGATCACAGACAATTCCTGCTGTAACTCTTTAGTGTCGTCTGCCTTAATGTACACAGACACCAACAGACCATAGACATCTCTAGACATCTCTGTATCTGGAGTTTGTGCTGTAGGGCAGGTGAATTACAAAATACTAGATGAGTTTAACATGCTGACATTTACTGATAAGAAATGACAAAGAGGAACCTGTCAGTACAGTCACACAGGATGTAATGTAACCATAAGTCAAAACTAACCAACAACCAATAACAAACAGACACTTATAAAAACATAACTTTCATGAAGCTAGAATAATTACAAAAAAATCCCTAAATGCTTTTTTTCCACCGAAGTTCGAAAACCACATTCTTTGGTCTGAATGACGACAAACTGGCCCACCGAAAACACAACAGAGGAAAGCGGGTCATTTAAACGCCCTTTAATGATTTGGGGGCGAGACAAACAAACATGGATTTGTAAGATAAGCAGATTTAATTGAGAGGGAACTTCCTGTGTCCCGTGCATAGATTCGGGAGCGCTTCTTCACATTGAGCCCTTTAATTTCATTCCTTGTCTCTGTTTACATTCAGCCTTTGTGGATCAGCAGTTTCAATTACTGCAGAATAAAACACAAACAGACTGTCCCAAACTCAATATATTTAGTTACGGCAGTGTTTCATTTAACAGAAAAATTTATTTTTATCATTCAAGTTTAAGGTAGCTTTTATGAGGATCTTTGGCTTGTGGTCAAACGGGCCTAATGCCCAGAAGATCATGTGACCATGTGTTATGTGGATGGATTTTTGTGACCTTCTGGTCCTGTGAAAGGTTCCTCCTCTCCTCTCCTCTCCTCTCGACACTCATTCCAGCCCATCTGATGTTCCTTCCTCATAAGCTGTCATTAGTTTCTTTTAACTACAGCCTTCTGTTACGTTGTTATTATGATAGATGGACATGCGAGGTTCACAACACCAGCTTTAAAACCGTTGGCATAACGATTATTTTCAAAACATAGGTCAAACATATTAAACATCATGCTGCCATTGATGACTTTTAGCTGTGGATGCTATGATAAGAATGGAATAAACTATTAGACAGTAGTCCAGTGGTTTTAATGAACAATATTTATATTTTAAATACTGCTGAGGTCAAATGGTGATAAATGGTCAGAGCAGTGATGGGTAAAACACAAAACAGCACAACCATGCAGCACCAATGTCAGGAACGCATCAGATACTGTTTGTTTAGGGTTTGCTACAAGCAATTAAG
Organism: Botia almorhae; assembly: GCA_036877575.1. Lineage (NCBI taxonomy): Eukaryota > Metazoa > Chordata > Actinopteri > Cypriniformes > Botiidae > Botia > Botia almorhae. The sequence continues at coordinate 3,599 of JAZGTJ010020103.1, read as the reverse complement.
TAAAGCATAAACTTGCTGTTAAACGTCAACTTCCTTTACCATCTGGCCTGATAAAAACTCACTTCTGTTTTCATCTTCATTATGTAAGAATCATTTTGTCCCGAGAAGTCAAAAGCATGTGAACAGAGAACAGTTTGGACTCTAGACACTGGGGCGCTTTTTATTTCTCAAAGTTATAATCGATCAGACTTTTATGACTGCAGAATTATTTTTGGGAATGTTCCTGTTACTCATCCGGTCATTAATGGGCGCATGATGGATTAAATGCGCTTAGTATGCGCATGCGTTCTGTTGCGGGACTGTTCGCTGTTCTCCACAGTCTTTAACAGAAAGCCGCATATGACACCATATATGGAGAACAGGAAACTCTTTGGTTTTGAAGCTCTTTGCATTTTTCATCCTCAACCATTTTCTATGACAGAAGTCAAACTGTAAGAACACGTGGACAGATCCTGTTTTATTATTTAAAGCGGTTTCGGAAGATACTTTATGATGGTGACGTTAACATCGATGAGGTCACAGCTGCACTGTGCAGTATGAGCGGGCATCCGCTCACTGGATTTAATGACAGCGTAAGATAGCAGTTAAAACGCATCAAGCTGTAACAGTGTGTTGTTTACACGGCTAAGAAAACCAAGCGACATTTCATAATATTCAACTCGCATAACGTCACAAGTTAATTACATATTTCAGCCATGCGCGCACACTATAGAGATATAATACTATATTCATTCTTTAGAAGGCAAAGGTGATGAAAAGTGTAAAAAAATCAATACATACAAGGCAGAAGAAAACTTGTGATTTGGAGAGTTGTGTTTGGAGAGTCCCGCAACAGCGCTGTACTCCAGAAACTCACAGTCCAAATTACACTGACAAGCGTGACAGCAGCATTTAAACTGCGCTGGGGATGGAGGGGGCGGGGCCTCACAAGCGAACCGCGCTGTGATTGGCTGGCGACTTTTGACAGATGAAACAAACGCAGCATCCCTGCCGAAGCACCAACGAAACAGTACAGAGAAATGGACTCTGCTGTACAGTTATGATTTACTTTACATTATGTTTAGATTATGGAAACGCACCTTTCAGTGCACGTTGTGGCCAACAATGTTGTCGATGGGAAACTTGCCCCAACCTGATAAATATACAATACACTTTTCTCCTGAGATCGTTTAATACCCAAAAGGTCTTAAAAAATGAATAAATTTGGTTTTAGCTGCTTAAAAAAGCAACACCCAGAAAACCTGATAAACAAAAACACGTTCTTTTAAATAACATATAACTTTTGAACAGCTTCCCTGTGTGATGTCAACCCCCAGTCTCAGATATACAGTGTGTATTACATTACAGAGTTATTCATGAATTACAGTCGTAACCATAGTGGGCTGTGTGACACCATCTCCTTCCCTACCCAAGAAGGCCAAGTTTGCTTATTAAACTGGGTCCCCTTACATACAGTTTAGGGGGAAAAAGAAAGAAAACGAGAGAGAGAGAGAGAGAGAGAGAGAAAGGGGAGATTCCCTAAATTACATGCTATACGCTACATCTGGAGGAGGCGAATCCCCCCGAGACCCTTTTTGGGACCGCTAACGTTACGCACGTCACATTCCGTGGTCCTCGTTCCCACAAGACGCTCCGGCTATCTAATGGAACTTCCTATATAAGGACAACCTCCCACTGCATCCACTAAATCATGTTTCCAGGGAACAGCACCACGACTGGTATGCTTTGAGGTCTTGCAGTTATCCAGGAGAGAGATGGAGGAGAAAACAAAGTGTACAAGCAGAGCAGGAACTCTGTCACTGGTCAGCATCAAAGCTCCTCTGCATGTGTGAAGGAGTGAGGGAGGTGGAGAGCGAGGAGGTAGTTGGGATAGGGGAGTGCGGTATACAGTGAGAGTGAAGGAGAGAGAGTGAGAGAGAGACAGGCAGCAGGAATGACTTTCTGCTGTGCCATATATGGACAATGGGGTCTGCCTGGAATCTCAGCTGTATTCCGTGTTTAGAAGGCACCAGCAAAAGACTTAATATGGAGCAACAGCAGTGTCATTGTTAAGACAAACAGGCATGCATTGTGATATCTCTCTGATATTTACTCACCAACAATAAACCTCCGGCTAACTGAACTCTCAGGCCGCACAAAGACTCAACTAAGAAATGTGAGATATTACACCTGCATGTGCTGCAACAGCAACAATAAACCTTCATTTACCAGTTTACTATACTCCAGTACTGTGGGTGATTGTTAGTTAATCTAGTCAAAAACACAGATTACTTCATGCAAAAATGACACCTTTAAAAACATTACATTTTCATTGCAGTAATGTTACTATTACGTTTCACCTTATATGGCACTAAATCTTATGGCTGTCACCAATATTATTAATTTCAAACAGGACTGTACTGTAAGTGGTAACTCTGTTATAATGATTTGAAGTGGGTTTCATTCTTTTTACTAAACTATATTCATCAGCTGAAAAGTCACTTGTAAACAGTATATACTTATGTATTTCGTCACTATAATTAACCTTGTTACAACCAGTAAGATAAACTCACATTTTACCATCTAATTACCAACCTTCAGATGTTTACCTTGGTCACTTTAGATTGTTTGTGATTTGTTAACATATTTCATCCTGTTATACAGTAAACTAAAGACAATAGACAGACTTTACGAAATAAAAACATTTGTGACTGTTGACATACAAGTCTGGGTCCTCAGTTGTGACTGAATGGAAGGATCGTCTCTCAGGAATGAGAACTGCGTCTGAAAGAAGGGAGGGAACAAGAAAAATGTACTAGATTAAAGCTGAGCGAGGCACAGTCTGTTCAGGAAGACAGTCTCCTGAGAGACTGGCCCAAAAACTCATTTGGAGTGAAGCCATGCAGAGTAAACTGAGTGATTAGCGCATTAAAATTTGCCTCCATTAGTAAAATAAAAGAAAGAAAACGTATTACTTACTACGCAGCAATAAATACAGTAACTGACACATACACTAACATGTCCAGTTCTTGAGAGAGTTTGAAGTACACACTATTTGTAAAGGATATATTTAGCCCTGTTGAAACGTCGTTCCAACTTAGCAGCAGGAAAGCAAGCAAATATTTTGATTGTTCATATTTATTTAAAATGTTTCACATGATCTTTGTGGTGATGATAGCATTTAACAGCCAGGGTTATATTGAAATAACCTCATTCTTTACATGGCTTTGTGAAAAGCTACACATATCAAGAAATGTATTCAGTTAGTATTGACTTACCTTATAAGGAAGTGGGGGAATTAGAACTTGGCACCAGATGCTGTTTACAGTTTTTGCAAGCGTGGTTGTTTTGAGGTTAGGTAAAGCCAAACATATACTGCAACATGACTGAATCTGAATCAACACAAAATCAGTTTCTCAGCAATGGAAGAAAAAACTTGTTTTAAAATAAAATGGTACTCAGCAAGCCTTTTGCACTTGGATCTAAAGTTTAAATGACATTTCTAAAAGACTGGCCAGCTTTGCCAAGATGATTAGAGAGTGAATGATGAGTGATGACAACCCATTAAATATAAGAATAAAAAGTTCCTGGGACCTCACCAAACTGACTCATCTTACAAG
>JAZGTJ010020102.1:0-10567 GCA_036877575.1 Botia almorhae | reverse complement strand
AGTGTGCTTACACTCCATCAATGTGTCTGTAATGTACTTCCTGTTCTGAAAAATGGCACCAGTGATTGGCCCTTTTATTACCTCTAAAACTCAAGAGTATCTCTAGAGTATTTAGAGTATCTCTAAAAACAATAAACCATTGTCTCTTTAGCTGTGGGGTAATTGTGATTCCCTAAAAATCAGGCGCGGCTGGGCGACATCTCAGCCCCCTGAGCTGGTATCTCAAGTCCGCAGGCAACCGTACAAAACCCTGCTAATTATTTCAGAATATTCCTTCCAGACTCAACATCATTTCTCATTGTTAGGAGTGAGATTGTTGTTTCAGAGTCTATTGTCTGCTCCAGCGCTCATCTTGGCTTTCTCTACCCCAATTGGAAGCGATTATGCAGCGTCTCAGATGTTCTGATGAAGCTGTTTGGTGTTTTTGAGTACTGGGATTTCTGTTCTGATGGAAGACTGATGGTTGTGTTTTAACATTGACAGGTGCAGTGGGAATGTATAAATCCCAAATACAAAGTGAAGAAAAAGAACTACAAGAACTCTGGGATCGTGATTCTGAATCAGTGCAAGGTAATGACGTTCTTTAGAGAACCTCGGGTTCTCGGTCCTGCTGTATATTTTAAAACGTGTCACGCTGTCAGCAGACGTGCTGATGGTTACAGTAAACGAGGGTGAGATCTTGACTCAGTTTCATGGGGATCTAATGAGAAAAGATAACAGCATGAATTCATGCTCCAGTGGTTTTCTGATCATCTTGCCCTTTATCTCCACAGATAATTAAGATGCATTCCTTTCTGGACTACATTATGGGCGGTTGTCAAATACAGTTTACAGTAAGTGCATACAGAGACCGTTGTACGTGTCCAAACAGGGGGAAGCAAAGCCTGACTGATAAGCCAAGATTCGTCTTAACTAGTTGTGCAGACAGTCCAAAGACTAGCTGATTTTGCAAATAGGTAGTGTTGCATATTCCTAGTGTTTTAAACAATAAAACAAATCATTCATTCATTCATTCATTCATTTCCTTTTGTTAAAATAAACATACTGCCAATAAATGATTGTGCTCAATAAATGTTGATTATTATTGTATCTCAGAGCAGTCTTCATTTATTACTCATTAGCATGTTGACTCAAATGGAAACAGAGGAAATGTGTTTTTCCAGTTGTTTATTACATTTGGGTGCAACAGTTGTCCTGTAATATCTCTCTCAGCTGTCGGCACACTGTTGTTTTCAGTTCACTGTAGTATTTCATTATTTGTTATGATCTGCTCTGGTTCGATGTTTCTGAACTCGGCTCATGAACGCCTTTCTGAATAAACATTATTTTCAGTGTAAATGGCCACACATTTGTTTAAAACAATTATATAATGTACATTATATAAATGTTTCTATAAATTATATACCATACCAAGTATGTTTACAGCTGCAGTCTGTAACTTTTGCCTCTCTGTCGCCATCTCTGTTTGACACATAAAACTGCAGGTTACTTGACGTACTGCTCTTTACGCATGTTTAAGTCGATGAAGCCAGACTGAGAAATCTGACAGCTCAAATGATATAATCATTACGGTTTCTAATATAAATCATTATGATAAAATTACTTGTAGTGTATCAGAATAAGGTAAGGAGAATATGTTGAACACTGATCGGTTTGTACTTCCTAAATAACTGATTTCTGTTCATTTTACCCAAAAGAAGTTACAGCTTTAAACTCATGCTTTACACCTGCAGTTTGTTTACGGTGTGTCATGCAGTAATTGTTAGCTGCTGGTTCTCTGTGAGAACCTCCACATGGTGTTTAGTAATGAGTCATTAGCGTGAAGTCTTTGTTGGCTGCTTGTTCTTCAGGTAGCTGTTGATTTCACCGCTTCTAATGGCGATCCAAGGAACAGCTGTTCCCTACACTACATCCACCCCTACCAGCCCAACGAGTACCTCAAAGCTTTAGTCGCAGTGGGGGAGATCTGCCAGGATTATGACAGGTGAGCAAACTGAACAGCCAATCAGATTGTTGTTTGATGTTTTTATCTTTTTGTGGCTTGTGAGATTTGTTGATGGTCATCGTCAGTGAGGTTTAGCATTAAATGTTGAGGTCCGTGTGGTAAGTATTGAGAGTTGTGCACATTTCTACAACATTATCTTGTTAAATATAGTATATATTAAAATATATTTACTCTGCAGGCAAAGACTGCAGACTTGTTTTTGTATGACCAGTCGTGTAAAGCTACAGTCAGCGATTACATTTTGTCAAATGATGGCTGCCGTCTTCGGATAACATCCTAAATCTGGCCATGTTTGACTAACTGAGCTGTAATTTCAGCACTCTGAAGGATCAGTAGCTCATTTTCAGCACCACGGAGAGCTCTGGTTGCTCTCCAGCCTCAGATGAATGAGTGCACACACAGCAGGCTTCACTCTGGAGGAAATCTCACATCACAACACTGATTTAGCAGAAACTAACAGTAACAATCATGCAGATCTGTGTCCATTACAAATAAGCAGCGATCAGAGGCCAGTGAGATAGAAGGCATGATGGGAAATCTAGAGAGAAATCCTCCAGATTCTCAGTTCCTGTGGGATCTAATCTTCTGTCTGCTTTACTTCCCATGCAGTGATAAAATGTTCCCAGCGTTTGGTTTTGGTGCTCGGATACCTCCGGACTTTAAGGTAACAAATGTCTTGACTGTTTTTATTAATCCTGTTTAGGATGGGAAGAGGGATGGGAAGTTTGGGAAGAGGGATGGGAATTTTGGGAAGAGGGACAGGAAGTTTGGGAAGGGAAGAGGGATAGGAAGTTTGGGAAGGGAAGTTTGGGAAGAGGGATGGGAAGTTTGGGAAGAGGGATAGGAAGTTTGGGAAGAGGGACAGGAAGTTTGGAAAGAGAAATGGGAAGTTTGGGAAGAGAAATGGGAAGTTTGGGAAGAGGGATGTTTCTAACTGTTACTTTTCTGTTTTTTGTTTTGCTTCTCAGGTTTCACACGACTTTGCTGTAAACTTTAATGAAGACAACCCTGAATGTGCAGGTATGATGAGCTTTAATACCGTCACAAATTTGATTATTTTCATATTTTTAATATTGCTGTGTAAGATTCATTTTTTCATTTTTATTTCAGTTTTTATTTTTCTTTAATAACTTTAGTACCTCAGTTTAAACTTATTTCAGTTCTTTGTTAATGTTGAATGTTTATTAAAACTATAAAATACATAATTAGGTATTAATACAGGTATTAGGTATTAAACTTAGCCAATTACTATAGACAATAATTAGCTATTGAGGTGAAAAGCAAAAACACATTTAGCTGATTACTGACACTCTGAAGTGTGTGTTGTTTTCTCTGAAGAAAAAGGTCCATCTGTCAATATCGCCCATCAGAGATCCGTCCAGCTCTATGACATCATCAGATAGAGATCTGTCTGTTTGTGGAGAGTGATGGAGTTTAATTTACACTGTTAGCGCCAGAGATGAAGCGCACACACACACACACACACACACACACACACACACAGATGTAAAGACATGTGAAGAGTGTGACTAAGAGCTTATGAAGATACAGAAGATACTGTGACATCTTCTGCATGTCGTGTTAATTAAGAGACAGATTAAGACGTGTGTGTCCGGGGTTTAAAAGCATTCAGAGCGTTTCTTTGATTCTTCTTGGTGGGGAAGCCATTGAACGATTACTGCATTGACCTCCAGTTTAAACGTCTTCTCATCTTAATTCTGCCCCGCGCAGCACAGCGTGTCTTCAGCTTCCAGCTCGCAGTCATGCATGGTCAAGCTCTCAGGTGTTAATTAAATAAAGCAGCTGGAGACAGGGTGAGAAATACTGATGACCTGGAGACATTATAATCACTGTGTCAGTCAACAGCACGACTGCTGCGACGCATCACTGAGAGTTACTCTTCACTAGCTATGAGGAGAAAATGAATATTGCAATTACAATTCGCAATTAAGGCAACATTTCTATCCCGTGTTAAAAAGATGTGTTTCTAATATTACTATTTTTAGGTGTGTTACAGAGAGGGTAAATTTCTGTACAACTGTCACACTAATCTTAAACTAAATCCCAGCTACTGTAGCTCAAACCCTTACCCATCACATAACTTGGTTAGTCTAAGTTGAGTTTTAGTAAATGAAACTCACTCATCATTCATTAAACACAATAGTGATGTATAGTTTGTTTTGTTGCAGATCTAGAAAACCTCTTCCAGAATCTGCTGTGACTGTCTGTCTTTGATTCTGCAGGTATTCAGGGTGTGGTAGAGGCCTACCAGAACTGCCTTCCCAAGATTCAGCTGTACGGCCCCACAAACATTGCTCCTATAATCCAGAAAGTGGCCAACTTTGCCTCGGAGGAAGTGCACACCAGAGAGGCCACGGTGAGCGAGGTTGCTGCCTCGATCTCTCTACCTCGTTACGTCTCTCTCGCTGTGACTGTTTTCTCATTTTGATGCAGCAATACTTCATCCTGCTGATTCTGACGGATGGAGTGATCACAGACATGGCAGACACCAGAGAGGCCATCGTGCACTCCTCTCACCTGCCCATGTCCGTCATCATCGTGGGCGTGGGAAACGCTGATTTCACCGATATGGAGATGCTGGACGGTGATGACGGGATCCTCCGTTCACCTAAAGGGGAGCCGGTGCTGCGGGACATCGTACAGTTCGTACCGTTCCGAAACTTCAAACATGTGAGTTTCATTCAGTGCACACGTCCAAAAGGACCAAAATCCTTTCAAACAATGAACAATGTTTATTTAACCCCCTGAAAAACAATGTTTCTAAAACATTTCCGAGTTAAGTTCCGAGTTATTACCCAAGTCCCTTTAAGGAAGTCTCTGCTCTTGGCGGCCATCTTTACATCATGTCCGGGCACGACTTCCTTTCCTAGAGCGCAATATTGAGTGTCACCGATTCCCCCCAGTCAAAGCAACAGAACTGTGACGTCTTGTTAAGTCTCCTGCTGTTCGTATGTTGAATTCTCAGTAAGGCTGGTGAAGGGTTGGTGGTTAAATTTCGAGGGTAGCATTCGGCAAGACTGATCACCTGCATAAATATTTTCATCAATTTCTATGAAGTTCTAAGTAGCTAATGTTTCATGTCTTGAGGAAACTTCATTTCCTGAGATGTTTCTCCTTTATAACTGGAGGTTTAAATGATCTGAACTTTGTCAACTGTAGATTTTGGCCTTTAATCAGCTCATCATTATGCAGAGATTTCCATTCTGCATCTTTGTGATGTCTGAAGAACCATATAGGAGAATCTTTCCTGGTTAATTACTCTACGATTCTCTCTCTCTATCCTTCTCACGTTCCAGCTGAACTCAGAGCAGTGTAATAACCTTTTGTTTGACTGCTTCATTAATTATCACATCCACTGCTGGTCCCCAGTGAGAAGCAAACTACAGAATGCCAGAGAGAGCTGCTGACTCTTAACAGGGTCAGGCAAAGTGTGGAGAGCGGCCGGCTTTATCCTCACAGAGTTTGTGTCTAATACACCCTCAAGAGGAAGGTGATGTTTCTGGTCTTATGGTTTAGGTTATGGGAAGGAAAATATTTGTGTTGTGCTGCTAACAAGTGTTCCTGTAGCTCAACCGGTAGAGCACCGCGTTAGCAACGCAAAAGGTTGTGGGTTCGACTCGCAGAAAACATACTGATCAAATGCAGGTCACTTAAATACACTGTAAGTCACTTAAAAGCATCTGTTAAATGCATTAATTTAAATTTATTCGCATTGTTGCAACGCAGCTTTACAGAGACAATTTTTATAAAAAACTAAAAACATGAACATTGTAAAACTGGAGAAAGACAGATTTGTGACGCATTTCACTTTGTGACGTGACCTGAATAAGATTTCTGTGTTGACTTCAGCAGTAGCTTCAGGTTAAACTGACATTATTCCAAATTAAACTTGTTATTAGAACTGATCTAGACATTCAGCCTCAGCTTGTCTGTTTATGTGACAGTCTGTTTACAAGCGGGAGTGACGGTGCAGTTCACTGGAATCCTCACGGGAGGTTTTCCAGACAAATGCTGGATTGATAAACGCTGACTAACAACACCAGACATCCGTTACCTCCTCTGCCCACGTCTGCTCATCTTGTCTCCACTCTCTAATTGCCCAACAGGGGTGGGAGGGGTTTGTCTCATCTCTGCACCCTCGACTCGGGTGTCCTGATTTTCACGTCACTTTCGTTTAAGTGTTTGATCACCACAAGCGTCCTCGCCGATCATTAGCACGAGCAGATGGCAAACTGGGTAATTCTGAGTTTGATTCACTGCTGTCTCTGTTTGGCTTGTTCTCACAGGCGTCTCCTGCTGCTCTGGCTAAAAGTGTCTTAGCTGAAGTTCCGAACCAGGTGGTGGATTATTACAACAGTAAAGAGATCAAACCCAAGTGTCCCGGCGAGTACGAGTCTTCCAGGACGTTCGCTCACTGAAGCGCTGAACTCCAGCTCATTCACTAGAATCGCACGTTTCTGTGAATTCCACAAACAAATCTACTGTATGTTTGCATGCGTGACCTGTGAGACTTGCATTAGCTGTTGCAATGCTACTGTTTCTGATACATACATGTTTACATGTACAGACGTGACACACTGATTTAAGCATGAGTGAGACTAGTTCCACATACATGTGGATTATGTGTTAGTTTCTTTTATATATAAAAGGTTTATTGATATTTTGCTAAATTTCGTAACATTCTTACATTTTAAAGCATTTTGGATCATAGAGAATAGCTATTTGAATTAGTTATATAGAAATATATATAGAAATATGTGGACATGAAATACTGTATTTCTCTAAATATATTTGGTTGTATTTTGCAGACGCAGGGCTTGATGCATGATCGTATTTCGCATGTTAATAAATAAACCAGCCTTGTTTTTCTACTGGTTCCTGCGGGTCTAAAATGATTTCTTGTGACGCCGCTCTCCACACGACTTTAGAACGAAGTATTTTTAGTAGTTTTAAAAGATGATGTACAAAACTGTTCGAAAATAAAGTTTGTGTTACGAATGCTGCGTTTTCGTGCAATTTTTGACCAACGTTAATATTGAAGGTAATAAAAAGCTAATCAAAAAGTTTTACGGTTGAAAGTTTAGCTACTGAAACGTTTGTGAATGGATATGGCGATTGCTAGATTCTGATGTATATGGAGAAATAAAGGCCAGACGTGAGGGTGGAAAAATGATGACAGGCTGTTTATTTCTCAGCAACAATAAAAGCAGAAGATATCGTATGAGAGCGACAGGTACTGAAAACAACAGTTGAAAACTGTCATTTTAAAGATTGGCTCATATTTTATTGGCGATGTGCACTTTGAAATTCAGTTTTTTTTCTATGTAGGTTCCTCAGTTTCACTGAGCTGAGAACTGTGTTTTAGAGACTGCGACATGCGTTTATTATAGACGCTGTCACAGGACAATTTTCAGCAAACGTTAAACACAAACATCTTCAGTACGAGTGCAGGTCCTCAGACTGTCACGACACACACCAGCAGACCTGCCATGAAACCTCTGATGAGCGTCTGCGTTCCTGCGCATCCCCTGAGGGGTTTCACAGACTCCAGCTCTCCTCCAGAGGAGCAGCTACTGTTTGTGTGCGTGCGGCAGATGTGGCTGTTTAGTTTACACATTGTTTCATTTTACAAAAAAATAAGTGAGCCCTCTAAGTTGAAGTATATTTTCAGGTTTTGATGAAAGATTACAAGGGTACATTCATTTTTAAATCATTTATATAAGCACTGCAATGCTCCATGAAAAATAATATATTTGCATTTCATGGTGGCTTTAATTATAAAATACAAATAAACAAAAAAAAACTCAAGGTACTTTTCCAACACTGAGCATTAGTTTCCTCTTAACACAGCTGTAATATAAATCTACTTATCAACTCACAGGCAGAAATGATTCGGTGAAAAACAAATTCAACATTAAATTGGATGATGGGAAATGAAATATTAATTTGACATGTAGCTGGTGTTTTCAAGCAATAATTTCTCTGTAGTATTCATGCTTAAATTTACCAAACATGCTGTCAACATCTGTTTTACATTATTTTGCGATGAGCTTGTCTCACCCTAGTTTGTCAAATGATTACAATTTACACCAAAAGAACAAACTTCTGTTTTGTCAACGGTTTATGAGACAAGTATTAATGTAATGAGGGTTTAGTCCAGAGTAACAGAACTGTGATTGGAGCTGATTAGATTCTCTCACACTGTGTGTGCAGCTTAACAAAGTCCTGCATTTCCTTAAGATGCTTTGCCCTTAAAGCCAGTTTAAATTTAATAAAAGTACATATTGAATATCTGAAGTCATGGACTTGTGCTGTGTGTTATTAGACATGATTCCATCAGAACGGTCATAAAATAACGATGGATGCCAAAAAAAAGCCCATGTTTGCTTCATGTGTTGCTTCTGCCAAAATTGCCATGGTAACCTCATGTTCCCATATCATCATGTTTCCAAGTCCTGGATTTGACAGGAGATATCCAAACACACCTAAAACTCGGAAAGACGTCAAACTCTGTATTCCTGCTTACAGACAATGTGTGCGGGTTCAACTCATCTGACGACCCAGCTAACAATTTTAGGTTGTAAGAACGTTTCCCTAATGTTTCCATTAGATAACAAAAACATCAATAATGTTTTTTTTATGTTCGAGGATTGTTCAAAACGTCCAGTTTTTTTAGATGTTTCATTAACGTTATTACTTGGTTGTAAGAATGTAATTCAAACATGTATTCTGTAACCTTATTAAAGGTTTCACTAACTACTTATGAATAACATGTTTGATATATATGATAAAGCTAAAAAATGTTCGACTAAAGTTCTTTGGAAGAATAATTATATTCTTGTAATAATTATAAATATATTTCAGCAAGCTCATTTTTCTTGCCAGCTCACTATCGTGGTTTGCAGATGACAGATTTTGTACCCTGAACCCCTCCACAGGCAATGCTTGTTCTGGATGAGTGAACCCGCCGTCTCTGACCAGTTCCCATGGCAACATCTCGTGAAAACATTGAGAAATGTAACTTTTTGATGCTCTTTAGAGTCACATCATACCTTCCTTTGATCTGCTGTCACAGAATAATACAACATACACAAAAATCAGAACCTGAGCTAACAGCTCATAATTCAGGCTTAGTTTGGAATCAAGACAGCTTCAGCTGAGAGACACACAGAACTGACACTCTGAATTTCTGACAAGATTTTAAAAACAAATATTATGGAAACTGTCAGGAAGTTATAGTGTAACAGAGCTAAACTTAAAAAAATTAATTTACCCATAATGAATATCACTCGTCATTCCTCTCTTGTCATTTCTGGTTTCTCAATGTTTCTCATCATCAATGATGTTTTGAGATGTGCAGAATCCAGGAAAATCTGATCCAAAATCTTACCTACATGCTCCTCATGGCCATCCAATCTTTGAAAAATAATAATCTGTCCAAGTAAGATGTCGTCTTCTTGGCAAATTGCTTCTCAAAGATTCTTCCCTGTTAAAGAGACAGTTCACCCAAAACGAAAAGTCTGTCATGAGGTACTCGCTCTCATGCTGCCGAACATTAATTGATCTTCTTAATTCCCTGGAAAAGATGTGTCAGTTTCAGTTTCGACTTTGTCTAAATTCTAAAGCAGAACCACAATCCCACAATGCATTGTGACTAGCTCCTATGCAATTCTATGTATTGTCTAAACACTTAAAAATAAAGGTGATTTATGATATCATTGAAGAACCATTTTTTGCCGTATGGTTTCATAGAGAACCTTTAACATCCTTAGAACCTTTCTGTTTCACAAAAAGTTCTTTGCCGTTAAAAACGGTTCTTTAGACTATAAAAACGTGAGACAGAAATGGTTCTTTAAAGAACCTTCGACTGTTTTTTTGAGAAACCAAAAATTGTTCCTCTATTTCATCACTGAGAAGAACCTTTTCAGAACCTTATTTTTAATAGCACAGACAAATAATAATGACATGTTGTTAAGTATTTGTAATTGACTCTGGCCTGCAGTTTAAATATCACTGGAGGGGTGTTAAACCTCTGACAGGTGACGAGGGAAGATTAATGAGGTGATGAGGGAACTATAACGCAGGCTGTAGACTCTCTCTCTCTCTGTAAGAGAAAGCATTACTTATCTTCAGTGTTCCTGGCATTATCTTCTCCTCTATGGCATCTTGCCTTATTGCACACGGTCAGATGGGAACGAGCGATCAGAGGTCCAGCCATCTCTCCGCCCAAACCTCATAAGACAAAGAACCGACCCGAGAGGACAGACTTGTTTTAGTAAGTGTGCTTGTCCTAGGAATCGAACCCATGACCTTGCTGTTGCTGACACATCCTCATTCAAACAGAACTAATAATACAGTCAAGAATGAGACCTGATGCGACACTGGCTGCCATCACAAAACAATAAATGACGGATCTTCTGAATCTTTACAGGATGTTGTGTTCTGAGAAGGAGCGTGTGAGACATCTGTGTGAGATCTGTGTGAGATCTGTGTGAGATCTGTGTGAGATCTGTGTGAGATCTGTGTGAGATCTGTGTGAGA
>JAZGTJ010020101.1:0-10567 GCA_036877575.1 Botia almorhae | reverse complement strand
AGAATCACACTGATTTAGTGCGGCCCAAAAGACCAAGAACCTTCAGTTTCACCTTTCGTTGAGAAATACTATGGAATGTGATCAACAGATGTGAGACAAACATTTCGATTGCCAAACAAAAGTTAGCCAGGAAAAACAAGTTTTATTGTATTCTGGATACAGTATCAGAAATCAATAATCATCGAGTCCATCTGACACGCCCACTTAAGCTCAGGAATGTCTGAACCCAGTTTCTCAAATCTCAAAACAAACTCCACAATGGCAAAATAAGACAGTCAAGTACATTTTAAAGTTGACTGGAAATAACGCATTTTTAAAAACAAACAACCAAACCTGGACACTGCACAGAGAAGTCGGTGGTAGTTTACGGGTGTATTTTGTAGAACAGCGTTATGAATTATGAGTGTATGTGGGAAGCAATGTTTCTCCCAGGCTGCAATTTTGCAACGTTCCTCTTTGTCAGTGGATCCAAAGAGGAGGAGACAGCAGTGTCTCAAAAATGCTCTTATTTGGAAAGTGATTTCTGAGCCCGGGCCTCTTGACTTTGCTTTGGTGGAGCTAGAACTGCGTAACACGTACGAAAACAAAGAGTGACCCTCATGCAGACCTGTTGATGTTGGTCAGTACTGGAGAAGTCCTATTTCAGTTTGGTATGTGATTTCATGTGCACGTTGTTCATCTGATGTGTCTTCTTTCTCCTGCACAGGGACCACCAGGCCCTCCCGGACCTGCTGGAGCTGATGTGAGTGACTTTTAATTTGGATTTAAAAAAATAAACTGTTTGTGCATACTTTAAACGTTCAGATCAGCTCAAAGCGCGCAGTATTGGATCTGATCTGATGTGAAACTTCCAACACAATTTCCTGCATGAAAATCCGAGGAAAAATGTGAAGGGTGACAGTGTTCCTGGTAATAAATGCTTCTGAATGTTCCACAACTCATATTCCATCAGTTTGTGAATTCTCCATTGTTGGAAGGAATGGAAATCTTAAAGGCCCAAGCACATACCACAATAGTCTGCTGAATGCAAGCTTTCTTTTATGGCTTTGCTCCAGTTGCAAAATGAATGACTAGAAACCGGGAGAGGGGTCATGTCACACATTTATTTTATTGTTAATTTTTCCCTGAAGTTCGCTTATCATAGTAATAATAGTAGGTTTTTGTGCCAAAGAAACAGTCCTAATTTTATGGATTATGACAATTTTCCACTCTCTCTCTCTCTGACTCTTAGAAGTAAACAGGCAGTTTTTTGGTCACTGAACTATCCATGCTAAATGTGCCACATGAACCGCTAAGTTTGATCAGGAAGTACACAGCTGTTCTGTTCTCAAATTTGATCCTTCAGAAGGATATTCAGAACAGGTGCTGCTATTCACACAGCTGTGCAGCAGGTTTGACTCCAGATTGACTCATTTGTTCTTCTAGTGTTTAGGAGCAAACAGTAGCATCTGAATCTCTTCGTCTGTTTCGAAGAGATTCAGAGTTTCTCACCGTGACAGAGCAGAGCTTCTGAAAATCACAGGTTAATTGTGTATGTCTGTATGTCAAAATTTGAAAACGGAAAAAAAAATTATTTCCGCTTCGTTTGATTAAATTACATATTTAAACTCGAAAGTTCACTCAAAGGGGTTCTAAGCGTTACAGTATGTGTTCATACTATAATAAATTAAGTCTAATTATCTAAAAAAAAACAAAGAAATTTGATTCCTCATAATTTGAGCCCTTTATCAGGAATCGTGCATTCATCCTGTCGCAACCGGAGGTTAAAAGTGTCTTTGCAGGAATTGCGAGTCTTCAGGGAGCGACTGTGCAAAATGTGCTGCAGAATTTCCTGTAATTAAACCAACATGGACCGTGTGGCTCCATTTTGTGCTACGAAATGGCGACAGAGAGAATCAGCTGCAAAAGCAGTTTAGTCTCTGTTGGGAGCTCAAGTCTGAGTCACGTTAAGGTCTTTCGCTCACTCTTTCCCTCTCTCTCTTTTCCTGGTAGGAATGTGAAATTCTGGACATCATCATGAAGATGTGCTGTGAGTAGACCTGTTTTTAAGATGTTCTGATTTACCTGTAAGTCATTCGGGGAGGCACAGTGACCTGCAGGGTCTCAGTGCCTCCTTAAATGGCAGCCTGTCTGTCGCCCACACTGATTTAGCACTGTTAAGCAGACACATGTCACAATGACACAGCAGTCCTCTTAGCCAGCTGTTTTCAGATCAGTCACAAAACTCCTCCAACGAGAGCAGATTTAAAAAGGTCAGACGAAGCCTGGAAGAAATCAAAGAGAGTGAATAAAACAGCATTTTATTTAGGTCACTGGGCAAGTGAACCAGACAGGGTGATAAACAAAGACAGGCCGATCTGTCACAAAGCACTTATTATGGCTCCTTATATCAATAATAAAAACACAGACATGAAATACTGATTGACTTACTCTATTAAATGTCACTGCAGAGTAACCTAGCACGAAACAGGAAATTGTTTGTCAGGGACAACGGTCACATACTGTTGGTTATTAATCATACAAAACTATTGGACTATAGATTGCGTGTGATTGACCAATCAAAATCAAGTATTCCAGAGAGCCAGGAAAACGTGATTATGCGAGCACAATAACCCAATTTATATACGGCCCAAGCAATATTTTTAATAATCTAATCTAATTCTACAAAACACACATTTTTTAATTAATCCAATTCATTTCATCTGTTGATTGTTGTGTTTCTATAACCCATGGTGGATTCATTTAAATGCTCATTTTGTGCAGTTTTATTCTGAATATTTGTTTTGGAGGTTCAAATTAGATAATAATTTAATATCACCATCTGGGCACAAGAGAGAACTGGAAAGAAAACACACATGATTTAAATAATAACAGCTCGGTGAAAAAAAACAGTTCACATTCATTTGAAAGAAAGCGGCAGTAACCCATTTAAGTAATGATTCATGGGCCACTGTTTCAAAGCGTAAAATACTCCCACATACACAAACTTGATGTCTCTGGCTATCATGCGTGAACACCCCTTGGCTTCAGTTCTTGTAACCCTGTGCATTCTTCTCAACGTGATGTTGTAATTAAAGTGTTGTTGTGTCAGTTGCTAATTTAAAAAAATGGAAGTTCTCATGGAAGATGAAGCAGCAATTTTCAAATCGTTTAATTTGTTGTGTGAAATGTACTGTGTCAAAGACCCCAGGGGCTCACAAACAGCAGATAAAGTACCCTAAAATAAAAAATATCCACTTTATAGTTCCAGCCCACATGAGAAATTGAACCGAGCATTCACTTGAGATTAAGCTGCTTTGTGTCCAGTTGTAAAACATATTTTTCTTCCCAAACTGAACATTAGTCTTGATGTGTTGCACAGTTTTGTTTCTCTTGTGACTGTTGTTTGCAACCACGGATTATTAAGATATGCAATTACTTGATTGTATTGCATGGAAAACAGATTTAAAAACAAGAAAACGTTTTCAATAAATAAAAGCTTCAAAACATGAAAAGCTTGAGCTGTTCAGTCTTTGTTTTGAGAGTAAATGTTGGTTTTTAACTGCTGTTGTTATTATTTTAAGACCAAATTTCACAAAAGCACGATTATTAATCACTTTAATAACTTTTTACACATCATTTCTCTCTCTCTCTCTCTTTCAGCTTGTTGTGGTGAGTATCAAGACTTGGCAGTTTTTTTTAAAGAAATGTTTTGTTTTCATCTTTCTGCCATACTGTCTTCTTTACATGTGTGATTGTTTTCTGTCTGTTAAGAATGTAAGTGTGGACCCCTGGACATCGCCTTTATTGTGGACAGCTCTGAGAGTATTGGAGCTTCCAACTTTGCCATCGCCAAAGACTTCATCATTACTTTAATGGACAGACTCAAGTTAGGACAGGTATGCTACCTCGCTGTGTTCTGTACAAGCCCCTCCCCCTGTGAATGTTTAGCAATTGACGATTGGCTCTTTCTGCTAGTAGGTGGGACTTACTTCCCTAGAGCGGCCATATTGAGTGTTGCGGTTTCCCGCATTCAGAGTAACAGAACTGCAGCATTTTGTTAATTCTAAAGTTTTGGATTAAATCATCCGATAGTTGCTAATTAAAGTAAATGGGACTCCAGTATTCACATTAGTGGTCCGTTAATTCTTAAATGATTCAATTCTGTCCCTCAGATCCTGACTGTGTGGTGGCACTCTTGGATTCATAACAAACCAGATGTATGAGCTCCGCTAAGTGTATTTGTAGCATAGCTTAATTTCTCTCTGCTCTGTTTCCTGTCTGCAGTTCGGTGCTAATGAGTCTCGTATCGGTGTGGTGCAGTACAGCGGGGCCAGTGCTCAGGAGGTCGTGCAGCTGGGTGACCCCAACATTAAGACCGTGACAGACCTGAAGCAGTATGATATTATGATGGTCTATTTGCAAACCACATTCTGCACAGAGTTTTAGACATTGTATTAACGTTTTCGCTTGGTTATCAGGATGTTTTTAAAACATACCATTAGCTACTTAAGATTGTTTTCAATATATATGATATATAACGTTAAAGAAATGCTCTACTACTAAAATTTTTTGATAACGTTGAGAGAACTTACAGAGAACGTTCTGAGAATGTTCCCTCTTAGCTGGTATAGCCTTCTGTGTTGCGTTCTGAAGTCGGTTGTTCTCCTCAGAGCTGTGAAGGACTTGCGCTGGCTAGCTGAAGCCACATATACTGGAGAAGCTCTACAGTATTCCCTGAGGAACATGCTTAGCAAGCTGGTGACGGAGAGGAGCGTGGTCCTTGTGCTTACTGATGGACGTTCAGACACTATCAGGGACAAAGTGCCCCTAAACGTCTTGTGTGGCAAGGGACTGAAGGTAAGGGAGCTAATGAGCTGTGAGATACAGTACTGGTGATTTAAAAGTCTCACAGTCGCCTTTAGAAAAAGATTCATGAAACAGTTGAAACTCTACCTTCAAGTTCTAACTGCATGATAAAGCTGTAGCGTTCCGTTTGTAAGTAAAATTCTGTCATCATTTACTCACTGTCATGTCATTACAAATGGAAAATATGGCTGAAACAGTTTGCTAAACTTCTACTTTTGTGTTTCGCGGAAGAAGGAAATCATGGTTTGGAACAACAGGAGTGTGAGTAAATGATGACAGAATGTTAGTTTTTTATGAGCTTAATTTTCCAAGGAGGGGCCTGTGAAGTCATCAGCGCAACCAGGCAGGATGTAGCTAGGTTCCTTTAGACTAACCGGTTGATCATGGCGCTAGACGCCTAAGTCAAGGGTTCGATTCCCACACATACTTATGTGTAGCTTGAATGCAGTGTAAGTTTAAATAAAAGCATCTGCCAAATGCCTAAATGTAATGAAGCTGGATAAAACCGCCGGTCTCTTCTGGTTTCTGGCAGGTTGGTGGAGTTGGTGTGACTGATTACGCAGAGAGGCGGCCAAATCTGGAACAACTGGATGATGTGGTGTGTAAAGATGACCCTAGACAAGGTTTCTCATTTGTCCTGAACAACTTCGGCTTGCTTCTGGATGACAGCTTCCTGCAAAACCTGACGGAGAAGATCTGTGAAGGTCAGTTAACAGCTGATGTTTTGCAAGCTATCCATGTGACTTTGAGGTGTTAATTGTAAACTTTGTGCTCCTTTTTCACAGACAAAAAGTGCCCCAATTATACCTGTCCAAGTAAGTTTTCATTTGAATTCTTTTCTAATATAAAAGATTGACTAGTGAGTTCAAAATTTTAGCGAATATTTTTTACATCTTGAAAAATGTTTTTTAGCAAGCTAATTGCATGTTTTGCTGTATCGTTCTAACAATTTTAAGAATTAGCATAGGCGTTTTTCTCTAAAGGTTTCTCTTCTAGTTTTTCAATGTTTAGAAGTTTAGAATGATTAAAACATTAAAATATTCATGATTTTCTGTAAGATTGCTTTGACATGATGTGTTGTAAATGGCACAAAACTCAAATCCTTTCTTATGAGGATAGTTTTATGCAATGAATTTTTTTATATTTAGTCTATATTTTAACCTCTGACTTTGAATAGCTTACTGGGTTGAGCCCTCAGATAATGTCCCCTCATGACATCACCCTTCTCTTTTCCAGTTTCGTTTAATGAAAACACAGATGTGCTCATCATGATGGACAGCTCGGCCAGTGTTGGCTCCAAGAACTTCGAGTTGACAAAAGACTTTGCACGAAAGCTGGCCCAGCGTTTCCTGTCTGCCGAAAGGCGGGGCTTCCAGGTCCGCATTGGCGTTGGCCAGTACGGCAGCACAGCCAATTTAGAGGCTGAATTTTCCTCGAACACCACGCAGGTGGCTGCTCAAATCGCAGAGGCCAAGTTCCAGAATGCGGGTACTCAGGTGACAAACGCGCTTACCTTCGCCATCGACCGTTTCAAGGGCGGTAGGAACAGGAAGAAGAAGCTGCTTGTGTTCTCGGATGGTCGTTCTCAAGGTGTCAATAGTGTCCAGATCGAGAAGGCCGTGGAGCAGGTGAGCAGTGCTGGCATTGAGCTGTACGTGCTGGCCGTGGGCAACCAGGTGAACGAGGCGCACCTGCGCACCTTGGTGAGCCGAGGTCGACCTTACGACAACGCGTATGCCTACCGCCACCTTTTCAAAGTACCTGACTACCGCTCAATGGTCAATGGTGTCTTTTACCAAACTGTCTCCCGCAAGATTTCCCTGGGCTGAGGGCTTCATGGGGACCAAAAACAGAAGGGGTGATTGGGTGATGGGAGGGGCCTAGACAGGAAGTAAGGGGGTGGGTGGCAGTATAGCGCAACCTTTGATTGTTTTAGTTTTTTGTTTATTCTTTTTCATGTGATGTATCTGAATGGTAAATCTAAAGGTTTTTCATTGTCTCAGTTTCATTTTAGAAGACAGTAAATGATTGCTAGATTTTCAAAAAATGATTAATGCCTATTTTTATATCACTTAAGTTTTTGTAAGGTAAAGGGATCATTCAAGCCATATTACAATGTATGTTCATTTTTCCAGCCAATGTTTTCTAGTACTTTGACTAAATGACTATATTGGGTTTGTCCATTGGTAACTTGCCAGAGTTCTGCATTGGTTAAGTAATAATGCAGATATAGTAATAATGTTAAGTCGGTGATGCAGATTTAAAATCTTTACAAATATGAAGTGTATCCAATGATACGTCTCATAACCAGTGTCCAAAATTAACACCGCTGTCATATGAGAGTAAAAAAAACCAGCTAATTGATTCCTTTTAATGACAAAAATGTATTACACCAAATGTATCACAATACACTTTCATTGCCAGTAGGAAGTACTTAGAACCGATAGATTTTCTCGTTTTCATTTGCAGGTATGTTGAAAGTTAATTTTGGACTTGGTTGTTGAAAAAAGTTTTTATGCCACGCAGTTTTAAATGCATTGCATTGGTCTGTGGTACACATGTAAAACTTTACCAGTAAAACTTGAATATTAATTTGGTGCTACCATTGTAAACTCTGGCTCCTTTAGTTATGCAAATGCTAATGCAATGCAGGTTTGTTCAATGATGTTTTTATGACATTAACCAAAGACATTGTTTACCAATAGATTTTAAACGTGAGAAATGTATTTGAGACCAGCTTCAGGGCTGTATTTGAAATAAAAAACACTACACCCCACCATATGGCCTCTGCTGTGTGTGAGAAACTAACCCGTGTTCATCTTCCAAGCTGAATCCACAGATTCCACAGTCCACCAAAACGATGCTGTGGAACGGATGGTCAATCAGTTCATCAGAAATTCTCTTCTCAGTCATTTATCTCCTCCCGTAAACCACAAAAACCCCATTAAACCATTTATAATCATGGGCCCGGATCAGTTTATAGCCACTGTATATTTAAAAGTCTGACTTTAGTGGATCAAAATGAGGTTTGAGTCCACTTTCTTAAATGTGAACACATCTGAAGAGCGACTTTTTCTGTTTGTAACACATTGGCCAAAAAAAGTTTTTTTGAAACCCCTGTTTCTGTTCTTCATTAAATGCATCGTCTATGCATCAAATTATCATTAAATGCATCATATTATAATAGATTAATGTGAAGATGCTATAATAAATCTTATGAAAAATGAATTTTATGTATTATGATCTTCTTATGACCTCCAATGTGAAAAGTTGGTCAAACATTGAACAAAACAAATTAATAACTGTATATCAATGTTCACTCCTTTCTGGAGTCCAAATAGTTTATTTTTTTAACATTTGTTTAATTTAGTTTAAGATATGAGTGTGTTTAATATATATTCCCATATGGAAAAATTCAACGTGAGGATGACAGCCTGCTGCTTGTTCACTAATAAATGGGACTACATACATACATACAACATACGTTTGTACTAACTGCGTCTCAAGAGTGTTCAAAGCCAAGTCTTTAAATTAAAAACTACATCCACAATATATTTCAGGGCTGCTTTTCTCACCTCAAACTGGCCCTAAAAACTGATACCATCTGACAAGCCTTTAAGCCTGTTCATACAGTTCCCGTACAGAATGTAGACATGCAACAGGACAAAAGAGGTTATGATGCACCTGTCTTACAGTAATTTTAATTTTGATTTGAATGATTTTAACTGATTTTCATTTTCTTAAATTTAAAATATGTAATATTTGTATGGATTTTACACAAGCACCTGTGCATTAATGAAAGTGATGTTATTGCACCATTTGTTTGAGTGTCCTGACCAATACCACATTCCCATTGGCTGAGAATTTTTACTTTTGGGTGAACTGTCTCTTTAAATGTTTTTATTTTTTGTCTTTCTCATGAATGTCTCTTCTGAGAGCCAGCTGAATCAGATCAGAGAAAATCACTCCTGGATTGGTTTAGTTGTTACCCTGAGGTGGCAACGCAACAGAAGAAAATCAGACTGTAAACACATCGCATGTGGTTTAGTTTATGCCATCGTTAGATTGCTCGTTAATGCCCATTTTTCCCAGAAAACGCATCGAAGCACAACTGTTAAAGATTAAAAAACGTCTCACCGCTTTCCATCAGGTAAACAAAAACATTTAACATTTGCATCTGCAGACAGAGATAACACACCAATACTTCAAGATAACAACACCCTATTTATTATCACCCATGCAAAACTGGTCATAGGTAATTAGCATATCCATCCAACAGATCTCAACATAGTTGTCACCCTCTCGCTAACACTGATTTTGTTTACGCGCAATCGGCGGCCATTTTGAAAAGCTATTAATGTCTAGCACAGTTGCTGTCCTTTGATCCAGTTGCTGTCCGTTGTCCTTGTCCATTTGCTCAACATGATGTGCAGCTCGTACGCTAGAGTCTTCATTTTCACAGCGAGCGATTGTTTAATCTACGAGGTCATTTCCAGTCAGGGATTCAGTAGCAGGAGTTTAATCTTGCCTTCATCTATTGGGGTTTTGCCCTGGCCTGCTCTGCTTTTCCTAACTCCAGGGAGAAAATAACCGCAGCCAGCCACTGAACCATCATCGATTCTTTTTTTCCACCCCAACCCTTCGTCGGTTGTTAAAGTAATAGCTCCCTAAAAATGTTAAAAAATTCTAGCAATATTTACTAACCCTTATGTTCTGCTTGCCGTTGTTTTCCTTAGAACTTGGTAGGCGAAATTCTGTAGAATCTTCAAACACTATTTTGATTTGTTTATGTATCTGTTAAGGTCCAAAAATGAAATGCTGTTCATTTATCTTGTGCATTATTACTGTTAATGATACTATTATTGTGTTCTTTCCTATTGCCTTCCTTTTCACTTTTCATAGCCATGTTTATCACCTGCCGGCTGGTGTGTCACACTGTTTGTGTTTATGTACAATCTGAAGGGAAATTACAGCTCTGCTGTATCTCTACAGCACGGCCTTGCTGTTCTTTAATCAAATAAGTCTCAAATTTCATTACAGAAAAACAGAGTTTGAATTGAGACTCTAATTTGGACATTTAGCTGAAGATCATTAATGTTCCCACAGAACATGTGACACAGCAACTTTTATGTCCATAATTTGGCCTGGTCTTGTTGCCTCTGTCACATGTTTTAGCCTCTCCAGGTCTGGCAAGATTATACAGAAATGAATTCATGAGGTCTTAATAATTCTAAGAACACACTGTCCCACTGAGAGCGCTGTTGACCCCAAAACATCACCGCTTTTAACATTCAACTCTGTTCGTTCCATCTGGCAAATTTTACTGCTGCTTTTAGCGCAGAGTAATAATATGAATTATTAATAATTTAATAATTTAATTTAACTAAAGATTGATTATGGGAATTTGTCTAAATTAACATCCCTAACACTGACATAACTAATGCTAAATTAATAAACTGATTGTTGCCAAGTAGGCCTACAGGGTTTTGCAAGTAATGGCAGAGAGTACAAGAGCAGGGCAGCAGCAATGAAAGATGTTTGGCTTTGGAGTTTCTTTTGTTTTTACATAAGAAATACTTGAATGTGGCCTACTGGCCTTTGAGATCTTTTAGTTGCCCTAACAAGTTGTGGATGAAAAGAAAATGTGCAAGTTCCAAAAAATTACTGCTTGATGCACACTAGTTTAAGAAGGGAATCAGCTGTGGAGAAAAAAGGCACA
>JAZGTJ010020099.1:0-10570 GCA_036877575.1 Botia almorhae | reverse complement strand
ATGTAAACAAAACATTTATTGTTTATAAGTAAACAGGCAAGTGAATGGACATGGGTTCCAAGGCACAGAATCTTGCACAAGTGTGTATTAATAGGGGTCATTAAAAGGATAGTGTGGATGCCCTGCATCCCGGGGTACACACTTTCCTTCAACCTGCAGGGAGTAAGCAAAAGAATAACAACATTAAAAAACAGTTAGTGTTAGTGTGTTGCAAGCACACTTGCAATGCCAAGGGAATGAGAATTCAATTCCTCAGAAAACCAAAAAGTGACAAAACGTCCTGGAGGTGCTTAATGCTTAAGTTACTTTGGATAAAAGCATCTACCAAATGTACTAATGTAAAATTAGGTGCTATTGCGTGTTGTTTTGGTAAACTTACAGTAATGGTCGGCACAATGTAACGCCACCCTCTATTCAAAGCCGTCACCTGACTCAATTCCTCAGGTTCAAGAGTGAAATCAAACAGCTATAAATAGAGTACGTAAATGTTACTGCTTAAGTACATGATCAAACACGAATCAAGTAAATAAAAAGGAAGAATAAAGGAAAAGTCAACATTCAGAAACCTGGATATTCTCTTTGATCCGAGACTCGGTAATGCTCTTTGGTATAGTCACTACTCCTCGCTGAGTTTGCCACCTGCCAGATTATCAATAGATAAATGCTACATAGTAATGAGTACAAAAATACCGTGTCCATCTAATACCACAACATGGATTTACCTAATTATAATCTGAGCAGGAGACTTGTTGTATTTCTTGGCTAGTGCAGCAATGGCTGGTTCCTCCAACAGGACAGGCTCCTCTGGATGCTTCCAGGCTCGATCGGGAGATCCAAGCGGACTGTAGGCAGTCATCACCAAACCCCTATCACGGCAATGAGCTAGCAGCTCAACCTGCGCGAGGTACGGATGACACTCCACCTGCAAAACACTGTTGTTACTTGTTGTCATTGAATAAATGACATCAATTGGTAAACAAGCAACAGATAAAACAAAAGCACATTTTCGTCTGACCTGCAAAACAGAAGGTTTGATGTTTGCAACTGATAAGATGTCATCAATCTGTCTGCTGTTAAAGTTAGAGAGCCCAATGGCCCTGACAAGGCCCTTCCCCACAAGCTTTTCCATTGCAGCCCATGTCAGCTTGTAGTCTATGTTGTCATACTGCATGGTTCCATCTTCCTTTTTAGGAAAAGAGTTATCACCTCGTCTGCAAAACCATGATGATAAAAGACTTATAGGTATGTAAGAAAATGGAAAGAGGTCACATAAGTATATCGCCATAAACTGTTAAATGAAATATAAATTCACACACTAGAATCTTATTACTGACTCTTGTATTCTCACCAAATCCTCTAATAAATTAGTTTTATAAATTAGTTTTTCTAATAAATAAGTTTTCATGCTTCGTTTTTGTTGTTTAGTTCTAGTCTTGGATTGTGCAAATGGATATTTTGGAAATGGTAAATTGCACACACACACACACACACACTTTTAAGCAAAACATTTTACAGAACAGGTTTATGCTTTAAGTCATTAAACTTTGGACATATTGACAAAAACTATATGACATCAAAGTGACGTCTCTAGTCTGTGAGAAGCCTTCATTATGAGGTATAGTGTACTGTGGAACTCACAGGAAGGCATGTGGCCAGTGGATAAGGTAGAGGTCCAGGTACTCCAGCTTCAGGTCTTTCAAGGTCTTTAAAAGAGATGGTTCCACATCATCTGGGTGGTGTTTTGTGTTCCACAGTTTGGAAGTCACAAACACATCCTCTCGCCTTACAGTCTGAGAGAAGACAGAAGCTGCAGTGATTAGTGTAAAGAGGTCAAGCTGTGTTTGGTTAACATGATTCTGTTTGTCTGTGCTAATAGATGGCATAAAACAATATTTTTTCATTAACAGCCCTCAAAAGTATCAGTGTATTCTGTTTATTACTATATTATAGTAGATATTTTGTCAGTGGCTGTTCCTTTTGTAAACAGTTTTTATGCTTTTAGGCATTAAATTGACTTACCTCATATCTGCTACCTTTGATGTCATAGCAACTGGCCCAGAATAGTTGCTAGTGAAGGGTTTGGGACTAGTGAAGTTTATGCTAGTTAAGGGTTTAGGACTATGCAGATACTTGTAGCGTAATCAGTCAATTAAATATAAAAAACTAACAAGCTTACAGGGATCAACCAAACTACTGCCATTTCAAGTTATCAATCTACTTTACTTACTTTGTCAGGCCCCACCATTTCCTGGAGGGCTTCACCAATCTCTGGCTCATTTGCGTAAACAGGAGCACAGTCAATATGCCGATAGCCAGATTGCAATGCCCAAATAACTGCCTGTTTTACCTGTAATTGATTACACATTTAGAAAACACACACACAAAACATTAAGTAAACACAATAATGTAAATGACTGCATATAATTAAAGTTAATGAATAATTGATTAAATACTGTTTAAAAGAACGATCTGCTAATAATGAAATAATGCACTAAATAAACCCACCTTTCCAGGTTCACTTTTCCATGTCCCAAGTCCCACAAGGGGCATCTTTCGCCCAGTGTTCAGAACAGCGAAGTCGTTGACACTCATCCTGTGCGCCTTTAGAGCCAAGACACAAAAAAACACTATTTAAACTCCTCCAGGAAAATACAGACGTCGTGGTCAATAAAATATGGATCAGCCTATAACAGGATATTAAATCTGTGCTCCCTGTACCGGTATTAGTATTCAATCCCAAAACACGCAAATGTTGGAAAAGCTGTAAGCTGCAGGCAAGCAGTTCAATACTTAAATTCAGAATGAAGGGAAGTCTGACAAGTCAGGTGACATTCCCATCAGCTTCAACAGGATGTACATATTGTAAAAACGACCTGCACAGCAGTTTTTGGGAAGAGTATTTCCTTTGGGGTGGAAAACTATATTAAATAAATCTCTGAATAAGGAGAATATGTTTGAAACCACACAAATTAGTTTAATCTTGTGCGTAATTAACCTATGCAAGTTTAACGTCCATGTGTTACTAGCACAATATGCCAGCAAGTCTCAGAACAGTACGGATTAAAAATTACTCTAAATTGCCTAGTTAGCACAGACAGCTCATGTTAAATAACGTACCAGTCCTCGACAGATAAACGTATACGGATGAATAACAAGACGTAGAGTGCGTCGAATACGCTGCATTTCTCCCTATTTAATTTGGTCAACTAGTGTCAGGTGTCGCATTATAAAAATTATTCTTTTCTGTGTCCCGATTGTTTTTATTATTTGTTCAGCTACTTACGGTGTACGAATGATTTTAAATGTCTTCACTACAGTGCTATCCTGGCTGATTATGAATTATTGGAATATTTTCTCATAATGTTGACTTATTACTTCCCGTTCGCTATCCTTTCAAACAACACGTCAAAATAAAAGTCTCCATCAAAACTAAACGTCCACAATCTTTTCCAGCACGTGTAAATCTATGACTGTCGAAAGATTTTTATACGCAGCATGGACAGTATGCGTTTCTACAAAGTCAACTTTGTATTCTGGAATTTGCTGCATTTTACGTTCTTGAAATCAATTTTGAAAAAAAAATGTTTATTTAAAATATTATATTTATTTGACGACATGTGAATGAAGCACATAATTACAATACCTTAAATCAAGAACTCACTTTATCAAATGGAATTTTTATTGGAAAAATGGTTCCGTTTTTGACCCCACAATTACAACGTTTAGCTATTCTGAACACTACAGTACTAGAGTGGTTGCTAGGTCCAGCTTTCATGTCAATATAAAATATAAAAATTTTATAAACAGAAATGATGCACATCAGTGCAAATGTTTTTGTTGACATTTTCATTATTGTTTTAACAATAGGTTAAATACTCACACGGGTAAAACTACAATACATAAAATGCTTATTTTATACAGTAGGTATTTCAAGATGAAACTGATGGAAAGTGGAAAACTTACAAAAGGTGAAAAACAACAATCTTTAAATTCTGGCTTTAATTAAAACCATTTAAACATCAAAACCCTCCATGGACTAAACTGGACTGGGTGATTTACACAAAAGCTTTAAATGACAGAAATTGCTTTGTTTTTCACATACATTTCAGACCATAAAAATATTAACTGAATAAAAACAAAACGGAGATCAATTATTTCCTCTTTGACGACTTGTGACTCTTCTTAGACCTACTGTAACACAAAAGACAACAGTCAATTAAAGGTACAAAACAAAAGATTACTATTTCTACACTCATTTAATGTATGAGTCCAACCTTTCTGGGGACTTGGAGTGACTGCGATGACGATGACTTCTGTGGTGACCTGGAAAAATATATGAAGATTGGTAATCAGTCTTATAATTTAAAGCATTAATTGTCATCAGATATTATGACGAAATGTCACTGACATCAGACCTAATGCAAGATGTCAAACCATATGTGAATTTAGAGTTAGGTGTAGAAAAACTGTTTAACATCCAGTAAATACTGTCTTTAAATTTCAGTCTGTTTATTAAACAAAAGATATCACGTGATTAAAAATGACTTGAAATATAGCACAATTGTTATATGGACTAACCTTAGGGTAACATTTGGACAGATGTGGTCACTATGAACAGTTATTGTATGGAAAAGATCTACGTGATAGAGTCGTCATCACATTGTGTCTTTAGATCGGTCTTAATTTGATCAGTACCAGTAATTGTGAATTTCATTAACAACGTTTTGTGTGTAATTGACTTTGTACACTGCGTCAGTGTGACTGCACCTGGAGATTTGGAGCGATGTCTTTTGTCTCTGGATCTGCTGTGATGTCTGCGGGGACTTTTGCTGCGGTGGCGATCGCGATCTCGCTCACGTCTGGGTGATGGGCTGAACGAGCAGAGAGAAATCATACAGCTGAATTAACACATTAATCAGCCACACATCTCAATGACATCCTATAATAACACCATAATGTTGTACATAACACGTCTACAATTAAAAAATTGGAGTTATATATTTAACAGCTTGTTCGTACCTTCTTCTTTTAGGGGATCTGCTTCTTCTAAAGCGTGACAAAAAGAAATATCAGAACACACGTTTTTATCCATTTATCATGACTGTTATTATAAACTTAAAAAAGTACAATACAAATACGAACTGTTGCACAGCGGCTTACAGTGCATACAGTGTTTATTTATGTATTTAGTGGCATATGTTGAAAAGTGGAGCGCTCGCTGACCTTCTCGGTGAGCGGCTGCGTCTGTAGCGTGGAGATGGTGATCTGCGTGGCCGGTCCATGTCTCTGTAGCTTCTCCTGTGTGGCTCTGGTGACTGCACTCTCTCTGGCTGCAGTACCCAAAGGAAGTCACATTAACAGAACATCCACAGATTAATATCATGTCATACACCACAGTGCAACACTTAGTGTGTGCATGTAGTTTTTGGATGGATAAATGAAAGTTACTATTGTGCTAAGTTTACCTTCTCATCGTCCTCATCTTCATCCTCGCTGGTCTCCACCTCATCCAGGTCTTCCTCTAGGGCACTAATGCGAGCGTCCAGCAGTTCAGCTTCCTCCAAAACCTGCCTCCTCTGCAACAACAAAAATGAACACACCGGTCCAATATTTTCAATCGCATCATCTGCACTTCCTGCAAAATAAACAGTACTTTGAAAAACAAAGGCAACACTACTGGATGAAGTCCAACAAACCTGAAGTCTGGGGAGGATGACATCACACACTCGCTCTGCATGGAGAAGCTCGTCTATGAACTCATCTACATGCACCACCTCAAACTCTGAGTAAAGGAGAAGCATTATTTGCAAAACCTTTACCTGCAAGCACATGTCCACTGAATACTGAGATATGTGCGTCAAATAAAGTGCTCACCTCCATTTCTGTTCTGGCTTTTGATTTTTCTATAGTCATTGTATAATGGCTCTAAATACTTATAGCAATCCACTGAAGTGCCAGTCAAGCGCATATACGTTGCCCCAAGCAAACGAACGTACCTGAAAAAAAAAACGCTCAGTAATGCAAAAACCAAAGACCTTCATGCAAAGTGTGAATGACAAACCGCATAAACATAAACACTAACTTAAAATCCTCATTCTTGATGAACTCTACAATAATGTCCTTCTCAGGCTGGATCTGCAGCATTTTTAGGGTCAGACACAAGAATGGGGTCGGCTTTATGTTTCCTCCATAAACTCCACCAACATACTTCAGTTCCATAGCTTTGTCCACGACAAGCTCAGCTACGTATGACAGAGGAGACAAAAACACAGAGTCAAAACAATTATTCAGGCATTGATTCCTCAAATACATCAGTATGTGTGTTTCATTCAATTTTAACTTACAAATACGATAATGTTGGGAAAAAAGGAAGTAAACATTTAGCTGACTTAAGTTGTAATTTTGCCAATAAAAAAACTATTTTCAGCAGATGGTAAAAAGCGTCACAGTAATGCATGTTTCACTCACCCGTAAGTCCAAAACATTCCTCTTTCCAGTACTTGGACTCAT
Organism: Botia almorhae; assembly: GCA_036877575.1. Taxonomy (NCBI): domain Eukaryota; kingdom Metazoa; phylum Chordata; class Actinopteri; order Cypriniformes; family Botiidae; genus Botia; species Botia almorhae. Next base: position 4,060 of record JAZGTJ010020099.1, on the reverse strand, counting down.
AAATACGTGTCCTTATAATCTTCTCGACAAGATACTGAGGATTTGTTCCGTGTATACTGTTGGCATCTTTCACAGTTCTGTTTGCCATAGTTCTATAAAGAATATAAACGATTGCACAGAGCGCTAATGTGCCATGGAGAAATACAGAACCAAGGATTTCTTCCGGGAAAATGTGCGTCACGTCCGTAAGGTCAAGTGGGTGGGGAGTATTTTTCAATCCAATGAAATACTTGTCATACGTCATCTGCGCGCGAAATAGCAGCGTTCGCCGTGCTGTAAGATGTGTTTTACTTTTTATGTATTTTAATTTCACTGTTTCTAAATGCCACGTATTGCGCGTTAATAATTACGGTTAAATTATTACGATACGATTGCAAACTGGTGAGTATGAAATGCCAGGACTTTAAAGTCATGCATCTAGTAAATTCAAATGCATATAGTGAATTAATTAAGCATATCTTTACGTTTGATACTTTTAACAGCCATCGTTCGTCCAGGTTATTAATATGAATACGAAGTTATGCTACTTCATCGTGTACTGTTTGAATTGTTAGACACTGTGTTCAGGAACTGTTGCTGTGTTTGCTGTACAGACCTCATACATCCGGTCTGTACCATGAGCCGCTATGTTACAAGGCTGCGAGTGAGGAGAACTTACAAATGGAATGGGAGACCGATCAGCGAAGACAGAAAACTGAAAAGGCTGTACCACGAGTAAGTGCATAAGTCATGTTCTGAAGTGCTGTTGTCAAGTTGCAGTTTGCATATTAATGTTGCAAAAAGAATCAAACCAGCGACCTTTGCTATGCTGACGCAATGCTCTACCAAACCAAGCAACAAGCAGTGATTTATTTGTATCACACACAGATCCATGACCATTTCTGTGGAGGGACGGACTGAAAATACAAAAGTATCTTTAGGGCAGTACATTCTGATTGAGGGAGATGACGACGACAATCCCTTCGTGGCACAGCTTCTCAAACTGTACTCTGATGGTACAAATATCTCCCATCTTTCTTGATCATCAATATCTGCATATGCACATGTTCTGAATCTCTGTTGGTGAAATACCCAGATTCAGGGAAGCAGAAGACAGCTGTGGTCCAGTGGTTTGTGCGAATGTGTGAAATACCCCACAACAAACGAAAGTTGTTGGGTCGAGACCCCCATCCTCAGGAAGTTTTTTATTACCAGGACCACTCTTGTGATAATGAAGTGGATGCAGAGACCCTTCTTGGAGCAGTTCAGGTACAGAGAGATGGATAAAGTATTTTTTTATAATATAGCAGCAGCTCGTATAGCTCAGAAAGGTCAAAAGTCATTTTAAAAGTAGTTATTTTATCATTTTGCTTACAGATTAAGTACGTCTCTGCCGAAGCTCCTTTCCCAGAGGACAAGAACAAAGACACACTGTTTGTCAAGCTCTCATGGGACACTAAAGCCTTCCGTGCATTGAATCCTGAGCGAATGCAGCCTCCTCAGAGCCCAAAGTCCCCCCCACCATCCTCACGGGGGCCCCAGACTCGTGTTCTTCCTACACCGGACCCGATGGTCATGAAGCGGGCCATGTCAGGCGCCCTCACCCGCGGAAGCTTGAGCACGGGTAAAATCGCCTCCAGCGAGGCGGAATCTCTCCACTCAGCCTCCAAACTTTCCGCAGCTAAAGCTCTCAGTGCAAAGAGGAGAAGCAGAGCTGGGTCTGGACCGCATGTGCGCAAGAAGCTGGACCTGTGCAGTGAGTCCCACATTATTTAAAAGGCACATTTAAACTGCATCACTGATGTAATCTGAACACAGATGTTTCTCTTCCGCTATGCTAGGTCCACGTAAAAACATGACCCGGGATGATGTTCTGAAGGAGATTATTGCTGGACGCAAAGAGGCTGAGAAAACTCTGAAGCCTGACTTAAATACATCTCCAAACGGCCGCTTATCCATTTCTGTTCGACTGACTCCACTCAATCTTAATGAGAAGGAACTTATGGCTCTATCTTCACACAGCCCTGTTAAGCCCAGTCCAGCTGCACAAGAAAATGACAGTAAATCACGGTAAGTCTGTACATAAATGTTATGCATCTGTTGACACTGATGATGTGTTTATCATGTCTTAAATTGTTTAGCATGACAAAACCGCTAATTACTTAAAGTTTGTAAACAAATGACATTTTCAATATTGCTCTTTGTTTGAACTCATGGTTAAATTATCAGAAGGCATACATTTGGGGTGGAACCCCAAAATGCCCCAAATTGTTTGTCAAACAATAAAAAGCTATAATCTTGACTATACAATGGGTGGAAAGAGCAGAAGTTTGTTATTTGTGTGTTTGGTGCAACTAGTGGCGTGGAAATTACACGCTTTATCTTACTTTACACGGATTAGTTTAGTTAGAGACTGTTGTAATTGTCTTATACCACACTGTCAGTACAGTCTTGTTATATTAGTGCTTCTGCCCTTCTAGTACCTTTCTTGGGCTGCAGCCTCTTGGAGATGGAGATGAACCAGAGCTACACATTAGCACAGGCAGAACGCCCCGCAAGAGGGAAGCGACCCCTAGGAGAGCAGGTCTAAGAGACCTGAAGTGAGTAATGTTCCTCTGTCCTTCTTATATCAGTCAGGCACAAAGTCACTGAGGGGATATTGACTCATTTTTCTGGATTAGGCATGGTCCTCTGTGGTTTCTTTCTCTCTGTTTATGCACATAGCTACCGGTTTAATTCATATCACTGAAGCATCTGTTTAATTCTGTTTGTGATGAATCTGAAAAAGTGTGACCAAAACCAAAATGTCCCGTTTGCTGTCAAAGCAGGGCCAGAACTCCATCCAGGAGAAAAGACTCCACAGCTCTCAAAGAGCCAGCGCTGGCTGCTCTGTAAGTATTAGTTCTCTAATACTCAAGTGCTAAAATATCAGAGTTCTGTAAAATTTTACTGAAAGTAGCAGCTTCGAAGTAGCATACATATGAATTGGGTTTCATTTAATTTGAGGCTTCTGTATTTCTGTGGACAAACTTTTAGAGCTGAAGAAGAGCATGAGGATTCGCCCATCCAGACAGCCGCCACTCCTCGCTCCAAGAGGAAGTCTGCTCAGCTTGTTTCCTCACGTATCAGAAAGCAACTGTACGTCTATGTTAAAAACACATACACCACATGTACAAAAGTATGAGAACACAACACCCATATGTGCTTAATGAGCATCTAATATTAAAAACATGGACCTGGTTCTAGATTACCAGCCTGTTTATTCAGAAATGTGATCATTCTTGAAGACCTTTAATAGACGTTTAATTAGTGTCGGAGTTCCATTTTTCACAAAGGTGACACCCCAGAAGCAGGATTTGACTTTGACAACCCTGTACTAGATGTTAGTTGCTGGCTGTGTGTTCAGACAGAGGTCTGGAAGTTTGTGTGATGAGCTTGGCTCACAATTGGTTTTAAATTCATTACGCAAGGTTCGGTGGAGTTCATGTTTGGGCTTATGTAGGTTAGCCAAGTTAAGTTTTTAACAGGATGTGCTGTTATCTGTCTTAAGAAATTTGCTGGACAACAAGGTTGACCTGCATTCTGATGATGATGATGACGACGACGACTGCTTTGTACCTGCTAAGATTGACCTTCAGAGCAGCAGCGATGATGAAGAGGAGGCGAAGATCGACAGTGAAGATGAGCTCATAGTAAAGAGGCGTAGGGGCTCACGAACACCACGTGCTACAGAGAACACACGTGCTTCTGCGAGGACCCCACGTAAAACACCCAGCAAAAAGGTCCCGCAAGTTTGCCGCGTTTTACCGTTTGCTCTTCTGCTAGCAATTAATATGCCCGCATTTTAAATCAGGCATAACTTTGTGACAAATAATGTAACTTTCTTTATTTGATTTAATTGCAGGCTGCTCCAGCCACCCCACGCACACCACGTCATGCCACTCCCAGCATTCCCAGCAGGAGTGCCCCAGCCAGGAAACCAGGGAATGTTCTGGAAGAAGCGCGAGCACGGTGAGCAGAAGCCTAGATTGAAGTCCCACCAGACGACACGATAGTCTTTTATATTTCTATATATCAGTTG
>JAZGTJ010020097.1:0-10571 GCA_036877575.1 Botia almorhae | reverse complement strand
AAGAAATCTTGCCAAGATCATTCATTTTAGGACAATCCTAACTTATGTACTGACTCCTCCCCCTGCTGGTGTGACTCAGTACCGGCCACAGAGAAACATTAAACCGCTGTGAGGGAGGGAAGCGTTCAGCTGGTTTGTTTGAAATGTGTTGTGTGAGAGTCACAGAGAGAGTGTGCTGGAGAGTCTGATCTACTTCAACTAAAGACACTGTTAGTCTAGTAAATGGTCTGGTTTGTTAAGAGACATGTTATTGTACTACACACGCACTCAAAATGCCAATAGCCTCATTGATATTGTAACAGCCACACTGCAGATGCAGGATGTTATTTGCTATTTTTGCCACTGTAGTTTTCTGTACTTTGATTTCATTTCCCATCATGTGGCATTTGGGGAAGTGGCACCCCACCAGTCTTGTTTCACTTTGTTGGCTGAAATGGAGTTTGGATAGATTTATACGAGAGCAGGAACATTATTGTCCTTGTGATAAAGTCTCGCGCTCTGGTGTCCCTGTTGCAGGTCAGTCACTGGTCTGGACAAGGAGTTAGATCTGGTGCACATGGAGGCCCATACTCCTGAAGGCCGTGAGTTTGTTTGTTTATTTGTTTGTTTATTGTCTTTTTATATGTTTATATATAAACACTGTATATATTTATACATCATACGTCCTCTGGGCAGGATTACCGCAACAATAAATACCCCACCTGAGAGCAGACTAAAACAGGAGCCATACTCTCTCTCTCTCTCTCTCTCTCTCTCTTTCTCTCTCTCTCTCTCTGTCGCTCTGATTGGTTAATATCAGACACATTATTACAGATCCGACATCACCTAATGTTCTCTGTTGCTGATGCATCCTGGGAGATTCTAAGAACCAGGCGGGGGTTATTGGGCCGAATGACCAGAATCTAATTAACAGCTCGAACCCTTTTCTCTGTCCATCTCTCAACAGATTGTCAGTATGTGACATGCAGAGCTCACTCCTGCTCTGAGTCCAGCAGGACGTGTCCATTTTCCGGCTATATTGAGACCAACTCGCTCGTGGTTCAAGATGAATACATATTTGTGCAGGTATGGAAAAGATCTCACCTTCCTATGACTCATGTCTCATGCGTAGTGCTGATGAAAGCAGCGCATGCTAATACAGAATTCAAACAGCGGCCTCTTAAAACCTTCCACCCCCCTGCCCCCCCCCCTCACGTGTTTGTTTAGGCAATATTGTGGTTAGTTTGATCATGCGTTTAGCTGCCAGTAAGCGCGTAGCGTAAATTGTGTGTAATTTTGAACTTCATTTAACACAAATATAATACTTCATTAAGGCCATTAGGCAGATTTCTGCATATTTTCCCTCACACTCTGTGAGAATCCTCAGGTATCTGCATGTATAAATGAGCAAATAGATATCATAATTGCTTCCCTCTCACCAATGTGTAGTAATGATGTACATGGTTATTGAACGGGCATACAAAACCGAGGCTAGCTGTCACACTTCTAGTTGTCGCACCCGTACGGTACGTTAACTATTTAAAAAAATTATTTTATTTATGTAAATACACTTGACACAGCTTGTGACAACTTCCCTATATGACAGCTAGCTGTGTTTTCCCTGCACACAGACTCGGCAGCTTCCCACATCCTCCCCATTTAAAGTGACTTAAAGAGCATTATGTTGTTCTAGCATTTTTCTTCACTTGTATGTATGATATTGCTGACTCCATTGTCCATTTCATGCTGTACCTGTTACCAAAGGAAAAACTGTATCCAAAGCGTTATATTTAGCCAGAGTATTCTGGACAGCTAACCAGTGGTGTTGCACAACACACGGAACCACTGATGTTACAGGAAACAGTTCTTTTAAAACTCTTCAGAGCAGAGACACAAGCCAGTTGCACCGTAATTATTTTTGGATTATATATAAAGACAATTAATGAAAGTCAAACAGCATGTCGAACAATAACCGCGCAGCCCTCTGTCTTACCGTTATTCTTTGCGATAAGGATTTCCCAGATGAACGGGCCTGTTGGGATCTCTCAGTGTTTTCTTCCTGAGGACTCTGAGAACTACTGTATCTTGTGTTTCTCAGGGTTCTCGTTTATACCGCACTAGCCGAATAGTGATGTTGTTCCACACAGTCTTGCAAAAGTCACACCAACTTTGAGCCCTGACTACAACGTCTGAACTAACGATGAATTATTATTGCAGTAAATTGAGCAAATAACTTTTAAAAATTAAAAAAAAAAGAATTTAAAATCACTTTGTCGCTATGGTTTAAAAGGTTTAGTATTTTGTAAGGATGTTGTTGGAAGACTCAAATAAACAGGGTTTGATTTACTAGACTTGCCTGAGATCAAGATCTCAGATGAAAGACCACAAAAAATGACCAAAGATTAGTTACTGGCTCTCTTTAACTCGGTGATTGATTAATAAGTGGGATCCAAAAATGTCCTAAAGGGCGTTTACCCCAACAGTGATTAAATTGTGGGAGGTGTACTGTTGCTTGCTGGTAGATGTTTTTGCTCGACTACAGTATCCAGTTGTAGTAGAAGATGGATTACGTGGGCTTCAAGTTTCTTACCAAATCGGTTTGGAATTATATATTGATTGTTTTCAGCAAATTTAAGTATTTTAAAGTTGACCAAAATGTTCCACACATTGTCTGGAAGTTTCAAAACATTTGCCCACAGCTCTCTTAGAAGTCTCTCAGCAGAGCAGATAACAAGCTCTGCCGATAATGACTACATGCTAAATCCCAAAGTTTTGTGATGTTGCATCACAGTCCAAAGAATGCAAAACAGAAAAATCAATCATTCCAATTTCTCCCGAAGTTCAGCTGCCCCTGGAAGCCATCGATCTCTCCCGCATGTTCCTTCTATTGAACGCAGAGCCATTTTTGAAGACTCGTCGAAAGTGCTGTTTGTTTAGAAGTTTCTTCAGACCTCTCTCTCTCCTCTCTCTCCTGCTCTCTCGCTTTTTCGCCCTCTCTCAACTTTACCTGCTCATAGAACCATAATTGCTTCTGTCATATAATCACGGACCCACTTTATTCCCATGTTCAAATCAAAGGCCTGTTGGGCATGTATATGGAAACTATGAAAAGTGTTTGGATGGATGCAACACGTCTGCTACTTTGGCGGAATGAAATACCGTTTGTGCTGTGGACGAATTGTTTCATTATTTTCCATCACCCTTGTGCAGCTGCAGATATGACAGTTCCTGCTGCGTATGCTAACAACCGGCGCGTGTTTGGTACACGCCATCATTAGCGGCAGCAATCCCCTGTAGAGTGGGGCGGAGCAGGTGCGGCGATGTGTGCGAGAATGAACGATTTTTCCTGACAGAATAATGAGTCTATTGATTGTATTGATTGTCCTACAAGATATTTAGCACTTCACTCCTGAACTGCAAAAGCCTTCGATAAACTAAACTCAAACGGGACCCTCAACTTGGTTGTGAGAGTCTCATGAGTGGAGCGTTAGTACCTTGTGTGTTTTTGCACAAAATTAGTTTAGAGCATAGTTTGATGGTCTAGAACAGGCAGTAGATTAAAAGCCGAGTATGTCATTAAATGACAAATATACGAGAACTGTGTTCATTATATGAAGTAAACCTCAAAATTGTGTACACCTCATGCTGTTCGAAACGGTAGAACCTTTTCTTTCGAGGAACGTGAAAGGAGATGATTTTAAATGGTGATGAAATATTCATTTTTGGGTGAATAATTCGTTTATTAATTTAATGCATTATCTAAAAACGACATTTCCTGATAGCTATGCATTATACAAACCATTCATTATAAAATGAACGTAAGATTAGTTTATAATCATACCGCCCATCCATCCTGCCCATATACTAAAACAACAACAATAAATATGTTCGCTACTGATTGTGAACGTGTTGATTTAAGTTATCTGGTATGTAAGAATTGTGCTTTTTTCGCAGGTGACGACCACCGGTAGGGCGAGCTACTATGTGTCCTATCAACGAGACGCTTTTGTGCGCGTTAAAATTCCAAAGTACTCTTTGCCCAAGGTAAGACACTAACAGTTTCAATTCAAATTATTTATTCATTAATTAGTGACTTGGAAATGTACACAATTCTTTTTCTCAATACTGCATGCTAATGGCAGTCAGTTTAAAATGCAATTCATATTTTTTCAAAATGGCCGCCATGGTGTGGGGTAAAAACAGACCACTGTTACGATTGTTGTTTCATGTGAAAGTATTTGTATTTGAGGATAGTGAATAAAAAAAACGGCATGCTTCTCATTTTCTGTCTTTGGGCTAAAGAACTGAAGCGCTAAATCCTCTTTTCTGTTGGATTCTGATGGTCAGCTGGGTATACGTTTTAGCTACTGCCCACTGAAAGCTAGCGGGAGTTCTCGCTAATGATTACTGCATTCTTCTTTCTTCTTTTTCTGGTTTACAGGACATGCACATTGTGAGTACAGATCAGGGTCAGGTCTTCACCGCTGTTCAGGAGTGGAACCAGAACGATACATACAACCTCTACATATCCGACGCGCGGGGGGTGTATTTCACTTTGGCCCTGGAGAACGTCAGGACCAGCCGCAACCTCGGGGGCAACAGCATGATCGACCTTTACGAGGCATAACTTCACCGCTAACTTGTTAACATGCTAACTTTATCCTTCACATCAGTGGCTGCGCGCTAGATGCTCGTTGTTCCTCAGGCTGCATTAAAATTCATGTCAGACTCCACTTCTCGCCCGGTACTCAACCGTAGCCTACATTAGTTTTAAGCCTGTGGGGAATTAGCAAGCGTAAATGAAAGTTAGCACAGAAGACAGGCCGATGAATTGAGTTGTAGTTAAATGTTGTCCAGGGCGAGCTTGCAGGGAAAGTTGTTAATTCAAGGCAAACAGTGCAGGTTTTTTATTCTAGAATCTTTAAATTAATTACTCATGTATCTGGTGTATATTATTTACATAATATATGATTTACTATTTATGGGAATATCCTATTTATAATAATACATTATAATATATGAACAAATCATCATCTTTTCATCTAGCTGTCATCTTTTACTCACCCGTGTCGTTCCAAACTATATATAATAACTTACTTCTGAGAAACACAAAAGGGGAAATTTAGAAAAATGTTGCTGTTGGATGATGACTGAAGGTTAAAGTCACAAATAAAGTTCACAAAAAACTAAAGTCACAAATTTAGTTTAAAATAAATTGAAAGTGTTTGAAATGACTTGAGAGTGAGTAAATGATGACAGAGTTTTCATTTGTGTTTTTAATTATGTCTTTATATTTGTTGAGTGGCATTCCTAGCTTAGTGTTTGTTGAAACCTGAGACATGACAGCAGTGATAAATCATGAAAACACGATGTTTTCAGAACATGTCACGATCTGAATTCAATAACAACTACACACTGATGTGTCTTTAGGATTATAATTCATGTTAAATTAATCATAAAGTTATTAGCACATATATAATGCAAGGGGTGATGAAACACCAGTATCTACAGACATATTGGTAGTTTAAGATCGATCCACCTGTACATACAAACAGCTTTCATTTAAACTTGCTTGTCTGATGAATTCTACAAAGAAACTTAATTCTCCTCGTTCAGTAAAACGTTAGCATGAAAATATGGCTCTCTCAGCATATACTGTATCATATTGCTTTAAAATTAGCGGCCCTCCACTGAGCACAAAAAAGTTGGGGCATGAAATATTTGCTTGCCTTGTCCAGGGATCTAAAAATAGCCTCCATTTGTGAGCGCGAGGATGTTTCATTAATGCACTGGTTATGATGCATCTCTCCGCTGCTGTGCCAAAGGCTGGCTCGATGCACGCTTACCCTGCCAATACTGAATCAGCAGTCCATCCATCTCTAATAGATTACAGCAGTCTTCATTAATGCTTTTCCAAAACCGTTATGGGTTTCTTCACTAACGCTCCAGATGGAGACATTGCATAGGCAGGGTTCGAGACTGGACGTGTTTCATATTTCTCTGTCTATTGATTGGTGAGAAGTAGGGTTATTATTGAAGAATTGCTCAGTAATGTATATGATGTTTCTGGCAGGCTGTGTGTGATCTAATTTGGTGTCGCCATTTTTTCATCGCTCTTCTTTCTGTTAAAGACCAGAATGCTGACGTTTCTCGGTCATCTACCTTCATCAGAACACAAAAACATGAGACTTTTCTGGTTAACAATCTTCACCAGCTGTATTTTTTCTTTATTATTAAAACAATCCATTTTTTCAAAAGACCAAACCAGCAAAACCCAACATACAGTACGCCAGGTGTCCTGAAAGTATTACACATATTTTTAGCAAAGGCATTTAAGATCATTTCAATTTACAGACAGGTGTCAGCAAGAACAGTTCTGCTTTTGTATTCCATAGATGTAAAAATATCATATATAGTTTGGAGCGACAAATTTGGAGACATTTTTGGGTGCACTCTTTCTTAGACGCAACCCACATTCGACCTCATGCTTTGGAACACCAATGCTGAGCGTACTGTAAACATAAACCATTGACTGGGCAGATCACTGCATTGTGAACAGACACAATTTGCTTATCGTGCTGAAAATGCCCCAGTGTGCCACCACCAGTCCATCCCTTCTCCTGGAGAACATGGAGAGATGGAAGCTGAAGGATAATAAATAATTACCAGTGTGATTGACATGTCTGGCCAGCGAAGGAGGGAACCTCATTAGCCATGTCCGTCCAATGTGGCTCCATCACTATGACACTGTCAAATGCGCTCCCTATTAGTGCCACTTACAGAGCTGGACCCTGCCTTAGAGCATGCTCCGCCGATGGGGCGCGATTTAAAACGGGCTGCTAGCACCATTGTCATGATTCAGTATTGCTAACTTTGGACTGGTTTCAAGCCTGGAATGAGCAGTCTAGCAGTGGGTTAGATGCTTGTCAGGAGGATTAACACCTCGAAAATGGCCTGGAGTATGTTAGCCGGCTTCAGTTAGCTGTCGCAGGAGTGGGCAGAGGTGTCTGCGCGTAATTAAGAGTCTTTATTGGGTGACAGTGGAAAGCATTGGAACCGCTGATGTAGATGTTTGTTCATGTGTCCATCTCTTGTTTCCAGGTAGCAGGTATTGAAGGTATGCTAATCGCTAATAGGAAGGTGGAGAACCAGGTCAAGACCTACATCACATATAACAAGGGCCGCGACTGGAGGCTTTTGCAGGCACCTGCTACTGACCTGGCTGGAAACCCCATTCACTGTGTGCTGGTAAGGAAGTGAGAGCCCATAAAAGCCTGAGGAATCGAAGAAAAATAGGAACGGACTAAGAGCAAAGCAGAGGTTAACGTGAAATTCAATTGTCGCTGATCTTACTGCATACGATTCATTAACGCAAGTTATAATAAAAAAGGCAGCGTGGCTATTTCCACGCTAACACCGCTTTTAAAAACAGGATGGATTTTTTGTTTTGCCGTGCAGATCAGGGGACGTCTGGGCATGCACTTAACTTCACTTTTTAATTTTCTCAAGGTAATGTTCCTTCTCCGACGGATTTGATTAAAGTCAATAGACTCTGTAATGTATAATCAGAAAGAACTTAAGCTGTTCTACGTGTAGCTTCGTCAAGTAATACTTCACCTACTTTGAATGAGGACTAGCATGGAGATTTTCCGGCACTAACCAGTTTGGAACATGAGAACATGCTATTACTGACTAGCATAAACTAGCTTGTAACATGGAGATATGCTAGCACTAACCAACATAAACCTGCCTGGAACATCAGCTTTTCAGGTTCAGCTTATCAGAAGGTCTATTATAGTTAGATATATAGCTGCAAAAACAAAACAGTAAGAACTAAAAACACATGACAGACGCAGGAATCTCTCCAGCAGACTTGCATCGAAGTCGACTGCAATGGCCGCTCCTCTGACACCCTCATTAGCCCTCCATAATCCTCATGATTACCCACATCAAATCCTATTGCCTCTCGCCGTCCGCATAATAATGTCATGGCACCCATTGAGAGGATGAAAAGGGACATTTTGCAGTGCGTAGAGAGCAGATATCATTTTCATGTTGTTGTGTTGAAGGTCCCAGGAGAGTTGCTTTTCTGTTTTAATGTCAAATCCCTGCCTTTACCGCTAATGACTGTAAAAGGCAATTAAGGCTGACAGTAAGGGGAACAGTGTCAACAGACGGCCCTCTAAAATGTGTTATTTTGTATTAATTGTCCCTCGTTTTTTGTGGAAGGCTTAGAGCAGCTATTATTTTATTATTCATTTGTGCGTTTCCTATTGTTATCCTTTTATGATTGGGTACACGAGTACAGTACGTGCTCCGCAGTAATTATACACCCGCCCTTCATCAGAAAACAGCACACGCTTGTACTGTAGCTATCTGCACTAGACGTGCTGAGGCGGCGTGTGATCTCACGAAATGTTTACTAACATCGAATCTTAAAAGTAAACTTTACAATAAAATCTGCGTTTATATTACATGATGAGCAAACCAGAGAGACAGTCATCTCTCCTGTGGACACAATTTCAAGTGGTAAATGTTTATTGTCCCTAATATTGTTTATAATATGACACTTCTGACACCTGCAAAGTTAACTGCAGTACTGCTGTTTTGTTCCCTTATATCTAACGGTACTGTACCGTCTTTATGGTCCCACAACAGTCGTCGTTTGTATTTCATGTGTTGGTTTATAACAGGATGTAGCCTCACACACTGTGGTCCTCCATCATCCTCTGACGCGATTGGCTGACTTTATTCCATTGATTTATGAAAACCTATCAGCCTGATTTACCTCAGCCGCGTTTTGTTTACATACCGATCTCCTGAAGCGAGATTTACAGTATCCAATCCACCATTGATCACTCGTCGTTGTTTGTATTACTTCCCTGTCACAATATCGAAGTATAGGAATTGCTTCTTTATTATAAATTATGTAATATTAAACATAAAGCGTCGCTCGTGCACCTGTTGTCTCCAGCCTGCGGTATCACGTCGGCTTGTTTTGAGTGACAGCTTCATAATAGCTGTGCTGTGGCTAATGGAGTACGTGTCACTGTCTCTCCACTCAGCCCTTTTGTTCGCTGCATCTACAACTGCAGATGTCTGACAACCCGTACCTCTCCGGCTGCATATCCACTAAGAGTTCAGCGCCGGGAGTCATTGTGGCTGCAGGTAAACACCACACTGTGTGTCTTTGTGTAAATGACAGCGAATGTGTTGGGCTGTGTGCGGGTGTGTGTGTGTGTAATCAGCCCAAACATTTTCTGTTATGTCAGGTTGGTCACTAAAAGCCGTGTGTCTTGTTACCCCATCAGCAAAGTGTATGGTCCAATCTTGAATATCTGTCGTGTTATACCAAAGTCCCTTTAAGGAAACTCACTCATATTTGCAATGCTATTGGACAGCTATTTCAGTAATACACGTCCTATCTGCTTAAATAGGGGAAGAATAATTCAAATGAATTCAATAGAAATGATTAAAAATGATCAATTAAAATGAAACAATAATTGAAAAGTGACTAACACTTAAAAACTGACTTCAACTGTATCATAAATGTAGTTTCTTAAGATGTAATTGTGCTAAAAGAAAACACGTTTTCTAGATGTTTCTAGATGTTCCAGCTACAAGCAGTGCAAAGCCCCTCCCCCAGAAAATCATCAGTCTTTAACAGTTAATGATTGGCTCTTATTACTGGAAGGCGAGACTTCCTTCCCTTAAAACGGCGATATTGGGTGTTGCACTGCCCCCCGTTCATTGTAATAGTACTAGGGCATCATTGTAACATTTATAGACCATACGCTATATATGTGTCTTATAACTTGTTTCCCCATCGCCTCAGCGTGCTGTCTGAAGTCGATTATCGTTCATGTTAAAATATCCCTTTGTTTCAAATACACGAAAATCCTCTAAGCACCACGGGCCACTCGTTTTAGTGCCCCTCAGTGACCTGTTGTTAAAGTTGTCATTTGAAGGAAATAAAGTCATTTTTCACAGGCGACTGAAAGTGCATACAATGACTTCACCCGTCAGTTAACTCTCACAGACATCGAATAGGGCAGCGACACGCCGCGGGCGGCCGCGGGCAGACTTTATGCTAGACGCGATGCATGCGTGGGTGAGTCGTGTGTGTAGGCGATAAACACCAGACAAGAACATACGAGGTTATCAGTTCATTTGTTGATATGCAGTGCCCTGATGGAGAAACTCACAGTTCACACACACACACACACACAAGGACCTCAGCTGTCTCTCTCTGTCTTTTTTGTCTCTGGAGTGGCTCAAGAGTTAATACATTATAATGCTTTATATAATAATAATTTGGTGCTCAGAGGTTTCTCTTTCATAGCTCCAGAAACTTCATGAAGTTCTTACTGTAGTTATATTTAAATGATTGACAATGCAGTATGTGAATCAAGCTGTAACATGGCTTGTAAAGTGTTGGATGAGAATTGTACAGTACAAGCTGTGTTAAAATGTTTTAAATGAATGTAACTTTTGATTGCACCCTTGGCAGATCTGAGCTCAGTTTGTGATATTGTTAAGATCTCCTCTGAAACTCTCTCTGTACTCTGTACTGAGACACGAGAAGAGACTTG
>JAZGTJ010020096.1:0-10571 GCA_036877575.1 Botia almorhae | reverse complement strand
GGTTTGGTGGCTCAGGTTTTTGGCCATTGAGATGCAAGGGCTCTGATATGTAAATGAATGCTTATAAAATGAAGCACAAGAAAAGACAGGCAGTTGATGTGAGCCGAGATGGCACTTTCTCTAAAGATGTACAACAAATGGCAGGAATGAGAACAACTGTGCATTTGTAATGTAAATTCATTCTCTGGATTCAAATGAATAAGTAATGACTCACAATTATGATTAAATGGGCTGTACGTTAATTCTTTTAAAATGCAAATCATAGGAGTTTTTCTGTCTTTTTTTCCCAAGACAAGGAGGCAATTTACTTTCCAAACTTTACTTACCAAAATCATTCAAGTAACATGCACTTTTTTCAAACTGATCCAAAAGAACCACTCAGATAGACATTATCCTGTCCTTCTTTTAAACTTTTAAGTTTAAAGACTTTGGACATCAGTTTATATTTTAAAATATTCAGTTCCATTACACTTCATCTTATTGTATGTGAACTAAAGAATGCCCTCTAACTTAGTTTAAACTTTCCAGACTTTACAGTAGCCTAATAGATGCATGTGTGTCTCTCACATCACATACGCACAGTGTGACATGAGCAGCTCATAGCATGTTAAATAATGCATGTGCAATAAAATGATCTCATTTTGGCAGCTGTAGAACGACTTTCAAAATACAAACAAAATCAACGCAACCAAACCCCAAGCCAGTGATTAAATGCACTCTGATTACTGTTTTACACACTATTTCTTTTTTAAATGAACCCTGCCGTTTTATTTATTTGCTACAGTTATGTTATGCAACCTGGAAATGCTTTGGTAGTATTGTTATAATGTGCATCAAGCATAAAAAAGCCTGTATTCATTACTATCAATCCTTTGATTTAGTGTAATAAAGCCACAAAGGACAATCTGTTGTAGAATGTTTTAGAAACTGCCTCTCATAGTGTTTTTGCCTCTAAAATGTGCACCGATTCTTTGCACTGGCCTCTTTATTTCCCCTACAATGGGAAACCCAGCAGAGAAAACATAAGGTGTAACCACAGCTGGCAAATTCTTGCTCTTTTTTTATTTAGAAAAACAGATTTATTTGGATTAACTGCTGCATTATCAATCTTGGTCTTGGACAATGACTAACTTTGGTCCAAAACAGAAGACTGCACACAGGAGCTAAACTAGCCTTGGAGGACTGCATGCTTTCACACCTCTAGGTACTATTTAAATTTTATAATTTAACTATTTTATTCTAAATAAACTGGAAATACCGTTTTTTGGTGATTGAACCATTGTTTTAAGTTTTCTGTTCAATCACCATATACCTGTCAATCCCTTTGGTGGAAATCATGTTTTTTAAACGTTAAAACTGGGTTGGAAAAATCAGAGTTCTGCACATGCACCATCTTAATCTTGATGACCAATTGCCACTTGCTGACAAAAGTGAGGGCAAGTAAAACTTTTATATTTGCTGTTTCAGTAAATATAAAATATATTTCAGTAGATATATGTGCAGTATATCAGACACACTGTTTCACTTCAAATTGTGGTGTCAATTAGTACTGTTTAATAAATACACAAAAGTGGTTTAAGTTTGTGCCTCTAATTAGCCTTGTTCTGAATTTTTAGTTTTTGAGTATTATCCACTATAGATATCAGTTCAGTCAGCATCACGCGAGACTGTTAGCTTGTCTTTTGTGTTACCATCTTTTCTCTCCTGCATTTTCATCTTTTTCAAGTTCTTTAAACAACTGTGGTAAGTCTGAATAAATCAACAAACACAGTGGGTCATAACATCTTCTCCAGTCATTGTTAAATGCACTGTTTGCCACGTTTAGTGTAGCTTTATCAGCTTTTAGGGTTTTAATAGGGATAAATGCAGGGAAATAGTGAGGCTGATGGAGAGTTAGTTAAGTACTACTAGTACTTAACTAACTGGGGCCCAGGTCAGGAAACAAACAAAATAAGAGGTATTCCATACAGTATGGAAAGAGAGTGTTTTAAATTACAGAAAGGCATTAAAATACTCCAGATCTGCCTACTTATCAAATCTTTTAGAAGAAACACAAGCCTAGATATTTCATTGATACACTGGCTAAATTAACACCAAATAAAGCATCAACTGCTTCGGACAGTTGTCAATATCATAGCAGTGATTATGAATTTTTTTAATAACAAAACAGATACTGTCAGAGAAAAATATGCAGCTTGCTACACAATCACACCAGACAGCGCATCATTGCCCAAGGAACAACTCCAGTCATTCACTACTAAAGGTAAGAATGAGGCATCAAAAACACTTCAGCCATCTACATCAACAAGATGTATGCCAGATCCTATACCTACCAGGCTGTTGACACCCATCACAAATGCTGTTATCAAAGACATCTCTCACCCCATTCACAGACTGTTCACTCTCCCATAGGATCAGTTTATTTCCCTTAACTGCTGGCCTACTGAACTTTGAACTTTGAACTTTTGAACTACATCCCCATTCTGATAATCATATACATATATGTAATAATCTTAAGTGTGTACATAAATATATGTATGTATATATACATACATATATTTATGTACACACTTAAGATTACTGCATGCACGTCACATGCAACAGCAAACAACAAATAACACTAATATAAACTCACAGCGTGCTCTAAAACTACCAAAAAAAAATCATGATCTTAACTAGTGTTGGCTGATCATCTTCCTAATCAGATCGTCCTATTGTTAGCATGGGGGGCGGCCAATAGTTAACATATTTGCTCAATTATTTATCAATTCATCTACTTATTTTCTTACATGCTCTTATAACTATGGGTAATGACCAGGTCTGCACAGAATCCACGCTCGCAGATATCTACAAATTCTAAATTCGGGAGGGTTGCTGCGAAATGTAGCACCTGCCATTGACAAGCATAAACACTGCGCGTTTGTTAGGAGACGGCTGTGCTGTTTGACTGTATTGACATGACAGTATTTAAATGAAAGGGAGCACTAACAATTGACACCCTATCGGATATTTGAAAAATCTAAAAAACACTGATTAAAGAAATGTCTCTGGTTCATCTGAATCATCAGCACTGAATCATTTCAGATCTGTTCACCACAAAAACTGAAAAGCGAGTCTTATACTGCATTCTAAAAAAGATGAAAAGTAAAAATTTGTTTCATAGGTCTTTTAATGTGCTATATCAATATAAAAAGCAATATTGTAAATAATCTAAATTTATATACAAAATATTATTATATGGTCTTGACGTGTTCGTGTCTGTTGGTTGAATTTAACTTGGTACTAATTGTATATTAGAATATTAGGTGTATTCAACAGCAGCAATCAATCACAAAGCTTCTCTGCAGACTCCTCTTTTTTAGTGGATCTACTGAATGATATCTGCTGTCATTCGCATTTTAAACAGATCAGTATTACTTAACCTTTCAATAACTTTTTGGGCACATTTTAGAGAAACATACAATAGAATGGAATGAAATAATAACAGAGACTATAAGCTCAGTTAAAGATTTTCTTTAAACTTGTCTTTAATATGCCTACTGAACCAATTAAAACCATTTCAATGTAATGCTAATTAAATAGAACAGTCTCAGTAGAATAAGTAAATTAAGTAGAATACTCCTTTTTTTAAGTAGAAAATTCCTTTTAACATAAAAACGATTTAACAATTCTGCAAATTTTCCCCAAAATTCTGTGCAAAAATAGAAAAAAAAAACATTTGCAGATTCTGTCTGGCTTTGGTGATGATGCACAGAAATTGACAATCATTATCCATCTTTTTGGAGGTGGTAAAAAATAATGCTCATACACTGCTGTTGAGATAGTGGTCTTACTTGAATTGAGTAAAGGTTTGGGCCCGGAAATGGTTTTCTTTACGTCATGATTTAACAAGCTGTTTCCACCTTGTTTTTACCCTACTCTTTTGTTTCCTGATATTTTTGCACATTCTTTTGCACATTCCCACCTCACAATGCCACTTGCACTGGAATGGTCACCAGCCATTATAATGTGTGTGTGTGTGTGTACTTGTATAAATTATGTATAAGTCAATTGTATAAGTCAATTGCTATTTGCAGTAAACACTAGACCACACTAGACCAAACACTATTTTTCAGTATGTAAGACTGAAACTTTTCCACCATCAAAAGCTATTGTATCTACCCATAAAAAGATGAATTAATGAAGCATATATGTTGTTACTTTAAATTACATAAATTAAGATTGGTTAAGATTGTGAGTTCTTACAGTTATGTGAACACTCTTGTGGCAGTTTGTGACGAGATATGATACTTTGTAATGGGTATGAACTGAATCTGTATTTCTGATCTTTTTTTCCCTGTGAGACCCAGTTGAAGACATCAATAAGTAACAGATGTTGCCCTTACCCTTTATCAGCCCAGACAGACAGTAACTCCAGTCACAGCAACCAGATTCACTGTATGGATGGCTGTCAACTAGTTCTCTGAATTCGCAGAATAAAATACTCAGATATATTCAGATATATCTCGGGAGCAGATAATTATTGCAAGAGCAAAGAGCATGTTTTATGTAAAAAATAAAAATCTTTCCATTTTTTTCCCCAAAGGAAATAATTTATTTACAGAGTGACTGCTTGAGGTAGTTTTAAAAAATTCTGCCATTTACCATTCATGTTTCAAACCTGAATACACTACCGGTCAAAAGTTTGGGATCACTTACTCATTCTTTATATTTTTCCACACTTTAGAATAGTAGTACATACATCAAAACCATGGTATAGCAATTGTAACTGTAAAAACTGTTGTGACTAAAAGCATCCAAAATAAATGAACTATATCCTATATTTTAATATCTTCAATGTAGTCACCCTATGCCTAGAATTCACAAAATCACACACTTCATCATCCAGGCATTTTATCATCTAGCTTCTTGAGGTCTCAAACTGGGAAGCTTTTTAAACAGCATTGAAGGAATTCCCATCTGTGTTGGACTCTTCTTGGCTGCTTTTAAATCATTATTTGGTGCAAGTAATAAATTAAAAAATATGTTTTTAAACATACACTTTTCTAATAAAAGAAAATATGCTGGCACAATTATATTTTTGTCTACAAAATTAATTTCAGACATTGAAACAAAAATCTTTTAATCTGAAGGTGAATAAGATCATAAGAAACATGTAATCCTCGACTTTTAAACAGCAGTGTACCTCTTGTGGAACAAAAAGGCAGTATGTATATTATGACAACTTTATTTTTAGGCTAAAACGCCTTTTTAAAGTTCTAAGTTTGAAACTAATAGTTACATATAATTGCATTGTTTAGTGGGACGGCTTTTTAATATTTGGATGTTTAGATTTAAGATTATTGAAGAAAACAATACTCTAGAAATTGCATGTGTGGTGTAAATATTTGAAAACCGCAAATGTGGCGTTTACTAAATTACATATACAGGTTGCTTTATTTCTGTGTTTTGGGATGTAAAAAATAACTGTAATGATTATATGACCGGTAAGCAAGAAACCCGTGACTTCGATGAGAAAAAGATGTTGAATCCACGTCGGAGATAAACGTAATTCCGATGCTGCTAGAAACATCGATTTTACGTTTGTTCTACGTTAGTTTCTTATGTGGGTAGTTGCACTACAATAACAAATATAAGCATAACTCAGACATATGAGCGAGACCTAAATGTACAATACTTACAGACTGAGGGCTAGTTCCAGCCGATAGCGTTTAAACGCGGTGTAAAATTAGAGGGTTTACAAGTCAACCCTAAAACCAGCGCACAAAGACTTTTCAGCGCGTCCGGATCCAATGCGTTCACTCAAGTAGACGCGTTTCCAGCCGATCTGTGCAGTCTAGATAACTCCATTAGGTCCACGAATAAAGGTATGCTAAGAAATAGAACAACTTGTGGTCGTTTCAAAAACACTGCCGTTTTCAGAAACCAGTAGCGTCCCAGTCCAACGCGCGGTTAGTGTGGAAGACGTGTTAGGTTCACGTCTACATCTAACCCATGCGTCCTCTCATCAACGTGCCCGCCTGACCAGTTTTAACGAACATCGATAAACCGTCGACCGTACGAGTACGGGATCTGCCGCACACTCAGCTTGAAATGTGTTTTGAAACTTAGAGAAATCCCAGCCGCTTCGTACTGCGTAAAGTGAATCAACCCCGTGGCTGAAAGAAGGCAAGCGAGTCGAACCAACTGCTTGTCTCTCTGCAGAGGCGGATTTACAAACCAGACCTGGATCGCACACTGGAGGATCGGGACTGGAGCAGCAGATGGCCTAAATCAACCCCATTCGTGGGGCCATAAACCTTATGAAAGGCTCTTTTCTTAACAACTGTTCAAACATTGCCAAACTTTGCTTTTAGGAGAGTGATATAAAACGTGGATTCCTTTGTACAAAACTGCTGTGTATACACACTACTGTGTGCACTTCTGGATTAATATTTTACTGTAAATTCACTGTTGTATTGTGCATGTAAAACTACTATGTATATGACTGTATGAATTTATTTAGAGGAAATCTGTATGGGTATAGTTATGTTTCTGAATGTGACAATTGTTGTATTGTAGCAACAGAAACAGTATTTTTAAGTATTTTGTCAGAAAGGTTGTAGATTGTAACACTGCTACAGTAAAGCCTGTATAATAGTATATATAAGTATAAAGATAAGTAAAAAGTTAATTTTATGTGAATGTCTATTATGCCTAAATGTGTATTGTTTATTTCTTTTATTTGCACGACGTGTTGAGTTTGAACATTGTCATATGCAGTATGGGTGAGGGGGAATTTTGGGGACTTTTGTTGGCTGCTAAGGACTCTTATTGTGATGGGCCTGCCTATAAGAGAGGAAGGGTGGCCATCTTGAATAGGGGTTTTATTTGGTGAGGTGGCATGCTTTTGTTACCTTGGCCAGAGCAATGGTCTAAAAAGAATTATATCTTAAGAGAGATGGTGTATTAGAGTCCGGAGCTGATTTATAAGTGCATGCTCTGGTCTGGGATATAAGTATATGGACTATAATCCAAGGACCTTTATAGCTGGAGGATAACGTGTTTTTTGTGGGGCCTAGAATTCTATGGCGCATTCTATTTTTTCTTTTTTTGAGGACATTTGATCTTTTTATTTGGATTTTCGGTTTGCTGTCTACCCCAAAAGGACTGAGTCAACAGACTATGAGTATTATCTTTATCATTATTTTTTGTTTCTATGGACTGGGGTGTTGCGGCCAACAAGCCTGTTCATGGACTTTCATGTATTGGACTATTTCTTTTGAGTTTATAAGAGTTAACAATTTTGGTTGTGATTGTTTTGTCTGTCCAACAAGTAAAAGGATACAAGACAGACAAAAATTTTCCTGTAATAATAATCTCAACCCTTTTGAAAAGAGTTGCAATTGTTATAAGATTTACACCAAATTATTGAAGTGATGGAATTTATCTAATTTAATTACCATTACTGCAGTTATAGTTTTTAATTGTGGACTTTTTTCATAATACATATAATAATAGATTAGCATAGTTTGGTTTAAATGCACTATAATACATAGAAAATGAGCAGGGATAAAAAAAAGAATTTAAAAATTGGTTCCCTTTCCATTTTATAAATTGCAATTTACTGATTTGCAATTTAACAAACGATCCAGCATTTATACAACAAAGAAATTTTATTAGACCAATACAACTTTTTTGTAACAAAGCATAACTGAACGTAAAACGCAAAACAGTGAACAGACAAAACTAAGTTGTTTTTCTGCCAAACATCACTTTTAAGTAAACAAATTTAAAATCACAAATTTTAAGTAAACCAAGTAACTAAAATTGCTCTGGGAAGCCTTCATGGTTCTTCCACCATGATTCATTAAATAAAAGAAACTTCCTATAATTGTATAAAAATATTTTTATTGATGGCATTTTAAACATTGATTTTAATATGTTTTTGGAAATACTCAATAATGCCTAATCCCATACTGAATAAAATGAAATGTGTTATTAAAATACTTACAGCGATTATAAGAATTCATCCCATTATTTCATTGCAGTTTGATTCCGCTTCCTGATATTAATTATAACTCCATTTCACCCCTTTCAGGAAATGGCTTTCTTAGTTTAATTCTGTGTAACACACAGCGATAACTGAGCGATAACAGTTCAACTGATTACTATTTAAACATTTTACCACACGCTGAATAACAATAACAAAATATTATTCACCATGCTAAGGCCATTTATACAACATTTTTATTGTACATGTGTTACTGAAGCAGAAACAGGAGTTACATCTTTTCTCATTGGAAAAATCTGGAAAAATCTCCACGGGTGATGAATGATGTTTAGAACAGAGTCAGATCAGCAGGAAGTAAGTAGGAGTACAATGATATTCGCTAGGAGAGCGAAGCAGGAGAATTAGGTAGACTCAGTGGTAACTTGAGGCTGATGCAGACATGAATACCTAAACCAACAAAAAATGTTTGTCCAGCCATTTGTACCCAGTGGTGTGAGTGGTACCTCCCTTGAGAAATAGCTCTGGGGGCTCCAGCCCACTCCATAGTTCCAGAAGACACCAAGATTATAGTCAAGGAAACCAGTGATATGTGGTACAACAACAGTCGGGTCTTTGAAATAAGACCTGTCTCAGGCACCCCCTGAGACTGTGCTTTGTCATTACGAATCCTGTTCAGACAAGAATACCTCACAAAAACAGAAAGTTTTTCGTTTTGAGCACTGAAGTTCAGAACTCAAGTTTTAGTTGTTTAAAGAACAATGTCTCTTAAAGCAGAGAAAAGAGGGACTCAGGGCAGGGAAAGGTCTTGTTACATATCTGAGCCAAAGATGCTGTTTTGATTGCTTTACCAGCATATTTGAGTGATTCTTCTATTAGGGGAAATCTTTCTATCTTTTAGTATGATTTTAAAGGAAAAGTATTAAAACAATCATTCTAGTTTCAAAGGATATATTATTATAGGCTGTAAACTTTTTATCTTTGTCTTTTTAATGACATTTTAACAGACTCACAGAATCATTTGAACACACTCACTCCACTATTGCGCTTAAGCAAATCCAAAACAAGTACTTCATTAAGAAGATTAATTTCTACTTTCCTCTCAAGACCAAGTATTCAGTCAGGTTAGTAGGATCTTCTACACGTGGCTTCAATAATAATAATATTTAAAGAGGGGGCTCTCCCTAGGCTACACAGGGAAGCTATGAATTTAGGTCAGATTCACAAAGTGGAAAGCCAGTGGATTAGTGGTGTGCTTTCTTGTATTTACGTGCATAATGTAACATAATAAAGAATAGCAAAGTAAATTAAAATGGATGTAACGCAGGTTACTGCCACCACGTCCACTGCCACATTGTTATTTAAGCACAAAAATGTTTATGCAGTAGGTTGAGCCAATGGGAGGAAATCCGAAAAGATGTGGAAAATTGTTGGGAATGTTTCATTCATTGATTTTTTTTAAGGATTTTTGTTTGTGTCTAATGTATCGCAGTATTACGTGATTATTTAAAACTATCTGTTAATTATTAGAGATAGGGTTTTTTATTCTGTTATATTGCAATCCATAGTGAGAAAAACAAAAGAAATAGGTTTTTAAAATTCACCTTTCTTTGAATAATATGGGAAAATGCTGAACAACTAAATAACAACAGAATGACAAATGTATGTGAATATATATGAATGTACAAACTAATACATGCAATAGATTTAGTAAATTCTTATATCTTATGACCGTTTATACACACTTGATGTACTTTAATTATAAATATCTCAATGAATATTTAGGGATTTTGTAATAAGTCACTTAACTAGATCATTGTGCTAACAATGCCAAGGTCACGGTTCAAGTCCCAGAAAGACATCCAAACACATATTAGATAAAAGATTGCATTTCTGCAAACTTGCTCCATGCATTTCATTTCAAGATTTTAAAAGATTTATTTCAACATGAAAATCATCATCTTAAATCCTTATTTGTCATTGACCCATACACAACCTCATTCCCATGAATACAATTTTAACTGCATGGAATATTAAATACAGCATTTATAATGAGTCCACCACTCTATATTATTCTCTCTATATGAAATTATATAAGGAGTAGTGTCATAACACTAAGCATTTCAACCAAAGCCATTATTTTGTATTACAAATCTAGTCAAGCTTTTATGATAAGCCAAAAGTAAGTTGACTATGGTGACTAACTTTGAAGAATTTGTTAATTAGTTCAAGTGCAAAGCACTGAAACCCTATTGTTTTTGTGTTTGTTTATTTTGCCAGGCAGGTTAAACATCAAAGAAAGAGAGAAGAAATGATTACATTTACATTACATTTACATTTAGTCATTTAGCTGACGCTTTTATCCAAAGCGACTTACAAATGAGAAAAGGAAGCAACTTCAATTACAATAAGAGACAACATTGAATAAGTGCTATACACATGGCTCAGGTTTTTCAACACAGTATAAGTTATTTTTTATTATTTTTTTTCACGTAGAAGTGGGGGTGAGTTAGTAAATTAGTCGCGGAAGAAGAGACGAAAAAGATGAGTTTTTAGTTGTTTCTTAAAAATGGCTAATGAC